>JAQQAE010000102.1:6345-43642 GCA_029823295.1 Pseudamia nigra | reverse complement strand
GAAATATTACTGTGTCCATCAGTTATTTGATAGATCAAAATGAAATTGCTGATCCAAACACCTTCTGATTTATAAATAAAAATAATGGAAATTGTCAGGGGTGCCCAAACTTTTTCATATGACTGTTATTTCAGACTATTTGAAGCCTTTTGACCAATAATGAGTTAGTTCAATGCATGGAAGTGAGGTTCCTGAACTCAAGAAATAGAAGAATTTAACTTGAGCCTAGTGTGAACTATTGTGGTCATGTCATGGTCCCAGGATGAAAAGAAATAAGCAATGTAGGAGTTTGAGAATATGGTGAAAAATGTGCAATGAGTGATTAGAGAGAAAAGAGTATCTAGTGGGTTAAAAGATGACGCAGAAGTTGCAAAAGGAAGAGAGGGCATATTCATTTCACCTCAAGGCAACAATAAAAAACAAGCAACAACAAAAAAGGCTGTACAGCTGGATGGGGTCATCAGCAGAGGTGTGTAACTGTACTCGTGTAACTGTATTGTTACTTTCTAATTATAGTCACTCAAGTAGTAGTGCTCATAAACACAGGTCCTTAAGTAAGAGTAAAAAAAATGTAGTGAGTAAGTGCATAACATGGAATTTATTACAACAAAGTGCCTTTGAACAGGTATTTTGGTCAATTTTGTTTAGTTCCAAGATTATTTTGCAAATTTTTTAGAGTGATATATACACTTTACATGTGTTATTTTATTAATTTTTGACCAGTGTCCTTAGTTTGTTTATTTTTACTAATTTTGTTGCTTATTTTGTTTTTGTTTATTTTTGATCATTTTCATGTTTTTTGCTCAGTTTGTTGCTTATTTTGGTGACTTTTTCCAATGTATTGATTATATTGTTCATTTTTTAAATTTACTTGTTTTTATTCTGCCTTTTTTCATTTTGTCGTTCATTTATCTGTATGCTACAACTTAAAATCAAGTAAACTGTTTTGTACAGTTTACTTGATGTTCTTGATTATTTTATCAATTTTTTTGCTCTCTTTTTTGCTTTTTGTTGCTTAGTTCATTCATTCTGAGAGTTTATTTTGCTCAGATTATTTTGATTAATTTTATTATCGTATTTCTTTAACTTCAGCCTATGTTTACACTGACTCACTGAGGTAGAGCAAAATGTAACTGAGTAGAGGTAGAGTGTCATTATAGATATAACTAAGTAAAAAGTATTCTACTCCCTGAAGTACATATTCTGGGAAAAATACGCAAGCACATGTAAAGGAGTAAAGGTACTTGAGTACTAGTCACCTCTGGTAATAATATAAAAGAATAGAATAGAATAGAACAGAATAGAATAGAATAGCACATAAAAATACATTATGAATTATGTCAAATGCAGCATTTGAAATGTCCCTGATTCTAGTGGTTCTGTGCAAAATCAGCTGGAATTTGGGCTGGTTTGCTAAATGTTACAAGTTCCAACTTATTTGTTTAACAAGAACATGCTCCAGAAGTCAGAAATTTGCACAAATGCAGGAGCAGTGTCTTTTCCCTGAAAGCACTATGCCCTAAGGGATGGGAATTGATAAGATTTTATTGATACACCGTTCTGCTTAATGGTCCGATTCTTCAACCGTTCCCCTGGCGATGCGTGATCAATTTTCTGTGTGGGAAAAAGTCAGCCTACACAGGTTTTCAGCATCAACACAATAGCTTTATTATCTCTGAGTCTGAACAGAGTTGAAACACCTCTCATTTCCCTGACCTTTGTGTCTTCTGCCTGATAATCAGCCCAGTCCTCGCTATATTATGCAATTATCTTTGCATGCTGAGTAAACATGAGCTTGCAGGGTATGACTGCAGCTATACATTTTAAAATACTAACATCAAACCATTAGCCCTGACTGAGTTAGTGTGAGCTTTGTTTTCTTTGTCTAGGCACAAATGAATGCTTGTTACTCTGCTACCCATTGGCATTCATCAAGTTCAATAAATAGTTAAACTTCACTTGTAAAAACACAAAGTCACTGAGTACACTCCTGGAAATGAATACAAGAAAGATAGACCAAGATGCTCTGTAGACTCACATACTGGTGTCATATTGATGAGACTGGTATGTGCCGACATGAAACTTTGAGGGGAGAGAACAGAAGTTTAACTGATCCCTTCCACAATTGATTTTCACAGTGTTATTTTTCTGTTTTCATGGCCAGAAAAATAGTTGCGTTTCTCATCCGAGCTGTAAACACTGGCACCGGCTGAGGCACAAGGGGGTGGCAGGACCCCTACAGTACGGAAGCTGCATAGTGGTTTTATACAGTTGCATGTCTCCAGTCAGAATAACGTGCCAGCATCAATAAATGAAATGAACAACCCCAGATTCATAGAATTTTGATTCAGTGTGGAAGCGGTTCTCAACTGGAACCAGCTCTCGTTTCTCGTCCACACTTTGCATGCTGTGCAGTGCAAAGCACATTTTTTGACGGCAAACAAATACACAGCACAGATTCATATCATGCAATGCAAAGATGAATCTGGGTGAGATGGAAATGAATGTCCCTGTGGTGTGAAATAATATCAGATGACATGATGGTGGATTTCAGTGTCTTAGGGGATTCGTATCATGTGATCACAAGCTCCGCATTTGTTGTTGTGTAGTTAAACAGAATCCCAGGCACAGTGTGCACACAGTCTGCCGGTGTTTGATGCTTCTACATTGAACTGCATCTCATAATCCGCCCTACATGATACAACCAAAAGAGAAAAAATGACAATATAGAGGGAATTTACATTAAAAAAAACATACTAAAAAAATCCATGCAGAGTAAAGAGGGCACTGTGAAATAAGTATGAAGTATAAGAATGAAACAAAATTAAATATTCTGTTGGCCCAGGCCCCATACATTAGCCCTTTCACACATGGGGTCCACTACCTTACAAAGACAAACTGACAGTAACAAAGTGACATTAAATTTCTAGTAATTACAAAATTGAGGCAAAATGCAACACGAAATGCAATAAGTTACTAACTATTTTCACTTAAAATGAACAAAATGATCATTGAAAAAAGAGCAAAATAGGAAGCAAGAGGTATGAAATAGTAAAGCTCCTGTCACACTTATTCAGATTCAGCTGGAATCAAGGAGAACCAGCCGGACTGAGGAAAATCCCACTAAATTCAGGAATTTGTAAGAATGCCATTGGAATACGTAGAATGCAGCTCAAATGTAGTTGGAACACGGTAGGAAGATTGAGAATGCTGTTAGAATACAGTCAGAATACTTAGAAAGCACTTCGAATGCCGTACGAGTGCAGTTTGAGTTCGACTCAGAACTCTGGCTCATTCGAGGCACTTTCAGGACATTCTGTCTGGATTTGAAGTTGCTGGCCGTTTCTTTTCTCCCTCAAACACGATGAGAAGGTTTTGAATGCTGTGGGGATGCCAAAAGGAATGTTTAGCATGCAGTCATAGTGCAGTTATATTGCACTTCAAATGCACCTTGAAAGTTTTAAGCATGAGAAAAACATAAAGGCCAGCCACACGAATGGGCCCGATTGTTTGGAATGCACTCAAATTGCAGTCACAATTTTTAAAATACACTCAGGAATATAAAAAGATGTTTCATTCTGACGGCATACGGGCTCATTCCAGCAGCAGTATAGGAAGAATCAATACAAATGAACAAAATCAGAGCAAAACGAGAAGCAAACTCAGCAAACCAATCAACAAAATGAAGCGAAGCAGATGCAAAGAGAAGAAAAATGAACAAGAATAAACCAAACTGTCAAGAAAATACTTTTTAAAAAATTAACAAAAACAACAACACAAAACTGAAGCCACAGTATTTGCACTGTTCGGCTGTGTATATATGAATGAGATTTAGTGTCACTGTTAAATGCTTCCATCAACAACGAAATTACGTTTTCTCCCACTGAGGGGAGGGGAACATGCACGCTCCTTCATACACCACTGTAATACAAAAAAATACTATACAAATTGTGTGGTTGATTCATAATTTTGTTTTTATTAGGGCTGTCAAAATTAACGTGTTAATTCAGATTACTTTATTTGCATGATTAGTTTGATTAGTTTAATTTTAACGCAATTAACACATGTCCAATGCACCGTTGAAATTGTGCAGTACCACCAGAATTTGTGGGGGCAGCGTAAACCAAGGGGCAACAACCGGGGCTGTTCAGTGAGGCCAATGCGGAAGTAACTTTACGTTGTAATCCCACCGCCTGGCCACTAGGGAATTGATCGTCCGGCTCCAAGGTGCTTTTTTCCCATAGAGATTCATTGGACTTTTATCTGAAAATACTAAGCGAATAAAATGTTTTTGTCATGGGTCATCATGGTCTCAAACGTTTTATGTGGACCCTCTAACAAGTCATGCGATGGTCCATCTTTAACTTTTTGCTTCGTTATTAAGATATTACGGCAAATAATCCGACAAATACAGCCATGCGGGGATTTGATTGACATGTCGTTATGGCAGTTGCTCGCTACAGCAAAGTCAGACCGATTCAGAGCTTCATATCTTCTATTTATTCAGTATGGGCATAGTTATACATAAGATACACTCGACTCCCCTGATGTGAACGCTTCATAAGCCCTGCTGCTGTTCATCCAAATATGGTTACATCCTGTTTTGGCTTCAAGATGCCTGCCAGGAAGTGACAAGTCGATTGGCCTCAAAACGGCCCTTCAGAAACCAATGTGTGATGTCATGGTCACTTTGTCCATAATATGCACAGTCTATGGCGTAAACACTTACTCACAGCTGCAGTCGAGTGTATCTCAGGTAAAACTATGAACATATTGAGTAAATAGAAGATACAAAGGTCCAACTCAGTCCGACCCCACCGGCAAGCGTAGTTACTATAGCAACATGAAATCAAACCCCAGCACAGCAGTCATTTGTCGGAATATTTGCCATAATATCTTAATAACGGAGCAAAAAGTTAAAGATGGACCAGCTCACTTATTAGAGGGCCGCAGTAAGTCTACCTCTGACAACTGACTGACACAATGGATTGCAGAAAACAGCAGGTCGAGGACATGGGCTTTACGAAGGTTTTGCAAATTGCATCTCAAGATGCTTTGTACAAAGCACCATAAAGAAGCACCAAATCCACAGGCTCTATGAAACTGAAAAGAAAATAAAGAAAGACCGTCGTCCTGACAGGAGACACTGAACTTCGGCGAATAACAGTATTTAAATATCTTGCTACTCCTGCAAAAGAGAAATAAAAAATCCATGTCAAATAACAGCTTGGGTCTTAGAAAGTTAAAGATGGTTTCTAAGTACCACAAGGTAATATATTGACACACCATAATATAAATCTTATTCCATTCAATCTTAATCAAAGTACAATTTTAAAACTGGCCAACATTATGAACATTTTCTTTGTGATCCACTGTGTTTGTTTTGTCTTAGATCATTTATGTCATTTCCATCACACTGCACAGTGATTTGTATCTTTCTGTATCTCATTATGTCATTTTCATCTCATTATGTTTGCCATGTGTGATCTGAATGGATGAATACACTCAGGTATCATCTTTTGTACATGTTAATGTTTCATCCATTAAAGCTCAAATTAGTCTTGTTTTCAGGAAGGTGTGCAATAATGCCAAATATTGTCGCATTAGCACTAACACAGGGGTCTGCAACGTCTTCGACCCCTCTCCAGTGGCTCCTGTGGCTGTGTAAATGGAAGTAAAACATTACGTTAAATCAAAATGAACAAAATAAACACTACATCAATAGACAGAAGAGAAAATGAACTAAATAATGAACAAAAACTGAAGAAAATATATCACATAATTAGCAAAATATTCAACAAAATAAACCAGATTATATAGTGAAATGAATGGAATGAACAAAACAATGATAAAATGAATGGTAAAATAAACAGTACTGAAGAAAATAATCAAATCAATAAACAAAAACAAGAAAAAGAACAAACATCAAATTAACTAAATAAACAAGTGTAAGGCAAAACTAAATATAATAATCCAGAAAGTGAACAAAATTATTAGGAAAACTGACAAAAAAAGTATCAAAATGGGTAAAATAGTAATTTAACTGAAGAGATGAAACAAAGAAACATAAATGAACAAAGTCAAGAAAATGGAGGAAGAATAAGCAAAATAATGAGAAAAATAAACACACAAAACTGCACCAATTTTTTAAAATGTGAATAAAAATAATTAACAAAATGTCCCAAAAATCAATAAAATAACAAATGAGAAGAAAAAGTAGTCACACTAATAAATAATCAAGTACAGCACAGATACTGGAAGTATTTGTATGCAGGCAATTCTCACTTCCATCCAGAGTATCTGTAGTTTTTTGTCTGTCAGAATAAACAGTCTGAACATTTGTAGTCATTATTAGTTCCTTAGGGCATGATATTTGACATGACAAAAGTATCTGCATTAATATGGTCTGGGATCTGCAACATGTGACCCTTTAACTCCTCCGCAGTGGCTCCTGTAAAAAATAAAGCAAAAAATGATGAAGCTAAATAGAAGAAAAAATGCACTACATAATGAACCAAAATGAAGGAAACAGTGATGCAAATAAACTCCAAAATGAACAAAATAATGAAGCAACAAATAAACACAGTAGTACATAACCTAATCAAAAATGAACAAACAGCAAAATAAAAGACAAACATGAAGAAAATGATCAAGAAAATGAACAAAAAAATTATTTAAAATGTATTTATTATTATTAAAATAGATTAAAAAATGAAATATTCAAGAAAAGAATGAAAAAAATGCAAAAATAATCAGAGAATTGAATCAAAATCCACAGAAATGTGCACATTTATTTAAAAAAACATTAATAAAAATTAACCAAATAATCTACAAAATAAACAAAAATTCAATGAATTGTATAAAAACAAGTAGATAACCAAGGGGGTCAGCAAAAAACAGAAAAGAATCAACCAAACAAAGTGATTAATAAACAAAATGAACAAAAAACAAACACAACAATAACACGCTGGTATTAACATGTTGCCAGCTATAACATACCGCATATTTAATGTTGTACATAAAGGTTTTGGACATTTGTGTGGCTCTAGGTCAGGGATTCAAACTCGTGCCATGAAGGTTTTGTCTCCAACCAGTCGCCGGAGCAGGTGATTTCACCTTGAGGGGAGGAGCTAATCAGTGAAATCATGTGCTTTAGTGACTGGTTGGAGATAAAACCTGTCGGGTCTCGGCCTCCATGCTTTCGATGCTTTTTGTTTTTTTTTTTCTTTTCTTTCTGTCCGAAAATGGCTCATTAGATCGTAAAGGTTGCCAAGCCCTGGTCTAAGCCTTACAGTGCAGTAGACTTTTTTGTTATAGCTTTACAGGCTTTAGTTCTTCTTCAAAATGTGTTATTTGGAACATTCCAGCACACTGATCATCTTCATTTATCTTTCTGAGACACCATGGTCACCTCTCGTTTTTTCTCCTCGCTCTCTGTCTCTCTCCTTCCTCCTCCCTCATGCTAATCAGAAGGGACTTCTATCCTTACCCTTACTACCCGTAAGTGACTCCTCTCTCCATCCTCCCTCCCATCCTTCCGTTTGCCTGCCCTCCTTAGCCCCAGGAGTACTAGAGTGGAAAGAAAAACATTGCTATAACCACCTCACCTCCCGGTAGAACCCCCGCTCCTCCCCCATTCCCCCTCCTCATCCCTTCCCCTGCGGCTCCCACTACCCCGACACTCTTTTGCTATCACCACATCTCCCACTTTCCCCTTCGTCCAGTTTCAATCTTGTAGCCTTTATATTTCCCCTCAGTCCAATTTCTCATCTCCACACCCACCCCCCTTTCCTTTCTTCTTATCTCTTTGCCTGTCTTTCTCTCATTCTGGCCCTTCTCTGCTGTCCTCTGCCTATTATCTTCCCACCTCTCTGCCTTACATCTCTACAGTAGGAAGAAGGTGGCCATAAACAAGGCGGCCATGTCCTACAGGCAGGAGAAGAGCCGCAAGCTGAGCTCCTTAGACTGCAGCATGACCGAGCAGAGCACTCTGCAGCAGGATGAGAGGATGGCCCACTCCTTCATGGATGCTCACGGCTGCAACGCTCGAAGTAAGACATACAGAACATATGTGCTCTCTTGAGAAAATGTCTTGAGAGATGGAGCTTCCATCTTGACCTTCACCCATGTTTACTTCTAAGCATATATCCAGTCTGTTCTGCCAGACCATAAGGTGCTCTCAAAAGAGAAATCTCCTCCAAGAGTTGTCTATTTAAATATGCTGCGCTGCCAGTCAGGTCTTTTTTTACTCTTTGAGGCATCCTCTAGATTTTAAACTGCGTTCCGATGTCCGTCATGGATAATGTCAGGGTTTATTTTCGCAGATGAACAGCGCAGCTCTGTCAATGAGTCCAGTAGCTTGCTGGGAGGCTCTCCACACCGTCACTGTCGGAGGAAGAGCTCACCCTATCATACCGGGCAGCTCCACCCGGCTGTGAGGGTGGCTGACCTGCTTCAGCACATCAACCAGATGAAGACAGCTGAGGGATACGGCTTCAAACAAGAATATGAGGTAATAAGTGAAGGAAGATGCAAAGGTCTAGTAGCACATTTGAGAATGGGTTTCATTGCAAAATCATAATGTTTCAGTATTAAGTGACATGCAATCTGCTTTAAACTTTGTGGAAAAGGCCTTTGTTCGGGTTCAAGGTGCAGGAGCGGACATTTAAAATGCACACCTTTCTTGTTTTATTCCTATCAACAAAACTGCTATAGATAATAAGTGAGTTGCACATCTGTTACGATCATGCACAGTTTTTCTGGGTTGCTAATTTCAGCTACAAAACACTCTATGTCGACATGCAGTTGATGTGAATGACTAGGGTAAGTGACTTTCCGTGTCCTTACACATATAGTTTAAACATAGTTGAAGCAGGTCACGAATGCAGGAAGAATTCTTGCTTCTTCTCTGATCACAGTAACACCACAAACAAACGATGTGACATTATCTTTACGTACCAAGGAATAAATGCTGCATTTACTTGCAGCGAAGACACATCGCATAGGTCAATCAACTTTAAATTAGACCACATCTTGTCTTTTGTCTGACACACACAACTGCATAAATCACTGAAGAAAGACATTGTATTATATTGCGCGCTCTTTAAAAATAAATCACGATCATAGACAGGCTGGCTTTGTTTTGCATGCTTTTATGACAGCTGCTTTTGTTGCTGTAAGTTTAATGGCTGATTGCTCTATAAAAGTATTCTGGACATGAATGGAGTTGAAAGACAAGTTCAAAGCATTTTCCTCTCTTTCTTGTGATGATAAGTTTGTAGCATAGTTAGCATTCTTGGTGGAAATATCCCGATACTCTCTAGGCATATTAAACACACTGTCTTCACTATGTTCTGATGGAATATTTTCATGTCCACTCTTGGCAAAAAACACGACTGTCGGTCTTTTTTTGAAGCATTCATCCTAACACTGATTTTCTCGTCACAACTGTTAACATTCACAAATAGTCAAAGCAAAACCAATGAAAACATGAAGAGGATAAAACAAGGACACTGACAGAATGACTCCCTCATCAAAAACAAAGAAAGTCAAAGTAGCGTCATCACAAATTCAATTTGTTCGTCGCTTACACTGTTCCATAAGGACATTCCAATCTGATTTCTATACAACTGCCAGTAATGACCTGATGTGTAGCAAAGGCTGTTTCCCACATTAGGAATCAGAGTTACATTATTCATATGAATCACTTTACAAAAGCACACACAAGCCTGAGTATTCAAGTACCGCTGACACAGAACCATTGTTATCATCAGAACATAGATATTGATAACATCGTCCTTATGAGGCGGCTTCTGTTACATTGAACTGTTGTCTTAGCAGCCCTTGAATTCTCTACTACTGACCTTGAGGGGAAGCATTTAATAAATACTAACATTACATTTCATCACCTGCGGTTTGTTGCATTGTAAAACCCCCGTTACAAGGTAAACAGGCACAAACAAATCAACACCGTCACAGTGGTTCCTCAGGGAGCTTCAGATTAGTCAAAAAATTTACAGTGCAAAAAAAAAAACAGCAGCATGAGCTTGCTACCTCATTTTACCCAGTACTCTACCAGTTTTAAGTTTTACACACCTCCGCGAGGGGTTTCTTTATTTTTATTGTTTTCAACATTGTCAAAATGTTGTGTTGTCTGCTTCGCAAATAAAATATATGTTTAAAAAGTGGAAAGACCAACATGGTGTTACCTAGTACACATTTATACGAATAATGCAATCCTACACCAGTAAATAAAATGACAAATAACAAAGAGTAAAGACTAAATAAGAAAAAGCAATCACTATGAATAAACAACACAGAGAGGGGAAAACAAAAAGAAAGACCTGATGCACATGGATGCCAGCACATTATTATTTGTATTATCATATTGAAGTTGAACCTGCACGTGTGATTATAATAATATGCAGAGGAATCAGCTTTGAATGAACTGATAGAACAACGTCTATTCAATGAAATGTGGTTGTCTTTAAAAATTGCTGTAATTTTCTCTAGATGATTAATTGATCATTTTGTTCTATCCTTCCAGTTGGGTAAAATAACTTTCTTGGCTATAGTTATTGCTGTCAGGGTGAATGGTTGGAGATGTTTAGGTATGTTTAATCTCTGTTCAGGTCTGATGTCCATTTATCTATTGGTAGTGAAACAATTTTGTCCTGTGAGACAAGATTATAGAAATGTGATAATAACATTTAATTTTAAATTAATGGAGTTGAAGTGTTGAAATTATGTGTATTTATTGCATGCACTGGTAGTGGCATTGTTGGGGTAGGTTGAATGTTTGTTGGAGAAGGTCGAAGGTCATGAGAGACCTGCCACTGAAGAGTTTTTCCACGTTACTCAGTTTCTAAGCTGAAAAACGAATGGGTTGGCTATTGATTTTGAACATGGGGTTGTAGCAGATTGGGGTGAGAGTAGATGTGTGTATGATTAAGAATTTCATTTGTTTTTCACCAAGCAGAGAGAGTAGTGTTTATGGTACTGCATTGGAAGCAATTATATGTTTTGATTGATATAAATGGTGTTTGTCTATAAATGGTATTTGGTGGATAGGGAGATGTCCACAGAGAGTCTGTTCTATGTCTAACCAGGCAGAATGGCGGAATTGTTTAATCATTGTAGAATATATTCTGTAATGGTAGAAGACCTTCAAACTTGATTGTCTAGCGTAGCTTTGACAGTTTATTTGTGCCATTTCTTGCCTTCTTAATGTGTATCAGGCCATCAGTTGCCTTGGACAGAGGAAGTGTGGGTGCAAAGTCAGTAGCCCTATTAATGCTACTATAACTACTGTACAAATGCATATTATGGCAAGAAGCACTCAGTTAAGTAAAGAGAAAAGACAATCCATCATTACTTTAAGAAGTGAAGGTCATTCAGTTAGAAAAATCTGAAGAACTTTGAATGTGTCCCCGAGTGAAGTCACCAAAACCATCAAATACTTTCTGAGTTGCTGTACATTGGCAATTTCTGTTGCAGGTAGTTCTAATAAACGTGTCCTCTGCAGCAGAGGAACGTAGCTCTGTGTCGTCCTTTCCTGGAGCGGCCCCCACTTTCATCAAGACATCCTTTTACAGGGCTTCCATAGTTTGGGTGACTTCAGTATTAATGTAAAAATGATGAAAATGGGATAAAGTAAAGACAAAATACTGTTGAAGACAAGCCCAAACTTTTGACTGGTAGCATATTTTAGCAGCAGTAGCTTCAAGTGAGGGTGACTGTTCCAGTATTATTCAGAAATGATTGTTGTGTGACTCCATTACAAGAGACTTATTTGCTCTTGACAACTTCTTCTGTGTTCTAAATAGGATTCAATACATTTTACTCAAATGTGTTGACAACTTGTCAAATAACTCCTCTCATTTTCCTCATAATTCAGTAAGAGTGATTTCAATATCACTGTCGGATATCAGTAACAATAGACATCTGCACACAAAAGGACCCTGCTTTTCCCACCAATTGGCATTTTTATCATTGTTCATGAAAAACAAAAGCAGTCGTACATGATAATTCATATATTTCCTCTAAACAGGATGAAACCTGACTTAAGTTACTGAGTGAGTCAATCTAGGTCTAGGTCATACAAATTGAATCAAATATGAACATTTAGGTTGTGATTGGTAAGTGCAAGAGTTGAAAGACTACTTTGATAAGAATTAAGATGACAATGCGATGGACAGCGCTATTATCAGGGTTGTCTCTCAGAATTGCACATATAGCCGACTACTTTTTTACTAGTTGACTAATGTTTGTTTGGGGCAGGAGGAGACTTATGTTTCACTACGCAGACATGGAACTAATGTTTACGGTGCCGCCAGATTTTGGACGTATATCGGACGAAACAGACTGGAGCAGATGTCAGCAATAGCAACAAAATGATGCGAAGAACGGCGCACATTAATTATGACATCACAATGCTGTCATGACCAATCAGCTAATCAGCTTTAATTGGCCTGACTAGTCAACCTCAAAGATATTTTAAAAAGCCCGTCACTATTATAGTCTCATGAAAAGAGGAATGTTTTTAACCTCAATATACCTCAACGAGGCACTTTTAAAGCTTTATTCATGTGCTTGTTTGTAGTTTGTTCTAGTTGTATGCAACTAAACAGCTAAATGCTACTTTGCCATTTTTAGGTTGAACTCTGGGCTCTGCAAGATGAAGCAAGTCAGTAAGTCTGAGAACGCAACTTGGTTTATATTACTTAAATATATATCATTGATTAGGGTGACACAGTGGTGCAGCGGGTAGCACTTCAATCATGGGTTCAATCCTAACACCAGGTGGTGGGGCATTTCTGTGTGGAGTTTGCATGTTCTCCCCCAGAATTAGGCTCCATAGGAGGCAAAATTATGGTCACATAGAAAAAAAAACCCTCATGTGCACAGTTAGGAGACAAGTTACACACACATTAACGATGCAAGGTATCAGAGAGACTTGGGGTGTGCGTGGAAGTGTGTATAATGATCAATGGATGCATTGTGTCGTATCAGTTCTAATAGGAAAATCACAAATCCTCTCTCAGAGCATAGTCCAGGTGTTAAGTTCCATGATAGTTACCATGGCGACACATGTCCATAGAAAAAGTTCACCTTGACACCAAATCAAGAATCCTCTCTCAAAGCGTGTCAGATGTTAAATTCCATGAAGTCCAGATGCAGTTGGGTCATTCTGTGTAACAGGTGCCGCGTCCGCTTTGCAATTTCCAAAATTTTCACAAAGAGCACTGCACAATATGAAAGACATGTTAAACGTACCAGAAAACACATTTTCCCACCTCAGGTATAAAGCATTTATCAATATTCCCTATTCTTCGATCCAAAATGTGATGGGGTGCTGACCAAAAAAATGGTAGTTCACTCTGTGGTTGGCTAGCTGAACTAGAATATTTGATTTCAATTTGAAATATCATTTTCTTTGCATCAATTATAGATTTTTTAAAAATAAAAACACACTTTCCTGGTCTGTATTGCATAACGGGGTGGTTCGGTTAAGCTTGACTGACCCTGTTAAACATACAAAAACAATCAATAATGGGGGAACTCAAATGATGTCACTTCCTGTTTGTCATGTCATTTAAAGTGATAGCACATTTTACATTTATTGTAATTGGGGAAATGCACTTAATACTGAAAATAACTTTTAATAAACTTTGTTGATACTGTATGTTACTTGCAAATTCCATGTTGGTCATCATGGACATGGCTAAAATGGCCATGTACTAATTGAAAATGAATAAAAATTGTATATTGTTTTAGAATGGCATTTTTATGCCTTGTTAATGTCATCAAATGCTGTGATACACTACTTTTCACTAATTATAGCAAGTGAAAAAAGAATTGGCATCAGTGCTGGAGATGGCATTGTTACAAAAATTGCTGCTATTTTGAGGTCTGCAGCGCTTCCTCTTTTATATTACACACTACTAGTGTCTACTCTGAAAAGGTTTAAACGGAGCGTTTAATATTCATGAGCAAGCGGTAAAATGCTTTATCTCATCTGCATTACAGAGATAATGCAGATATGTGAACTTTCTGCTGCTGTGGAGACTCATTATGCTTTTTTCCAAGTTACTTCTTTCACCTTCTTTTGGTTTAATATGAAGTTCACATCAGCCAGTGGTGTTTTTTGCACCTCTACCTGAAGGAAGTCTGATGCACTTTTTGATTCATTAAGCTATCCCCTTAGGGGCCAACAAATTTCTCCCCTCCAAAATCAATATACGGGTTGCTTTCTCACTCCTCAGCCTGGCTCCCCACCGCCTGGAGAAATAAACAAGATGAAGGGGATCAGCGTGCACACCGCTGTCAGACTTCATAACCCTTATTTCCCACAGGGTCATGCTGCTGTCATTGATCAGACATGTTGCAAAGGCATTGTGGGAAGGGGTGTGAAGGAGTCAGGCCCTTGGTGTGGACAGGCCCTTGTATGTGTTGTGTTTGGAAACTAACACTCGGAACACACGCCCCCACTGAAACACAGTGCGTCATCATGTACTGGCTTGCTGGAATACAACGACAAAGCTAGATGTGGTCAATTAAAATTCAATTACATTTTTAATTAACTAAATCCAATTTCCTAAAAACAAGGCTTTTTAACTTTTTGCTGAGTATGCCATCACGCCAGCCAAAAGGTGATGCCAATGTTTCACAGCAAAAAAAATAAATAGATAAAATTACCTTTCTGCTTGTATTTGTCTTTGTAGATAACCATTTTGATAAGAATTACTTTAAGTCACTTATGCTGCAATTGGTTAAAGCTGCACTAATCTATTCTGTTATGTTGAAAATGGATTCAAATCCTTTGCCGAATGTAAAATTGGCCTCATAGAGACAAACACAGACACATTACCCAGCTCTGCAGTTTTATCCTTTTTTATTATAGCTTATTGTTTCAATTCCATCTCTGTTCCCTTTTTCCATTTTCAGCATCAGCAGGCAGCTGTTTTCAGCTAAAAGCTGTAATGAGCACCAAACAGCAGATCCATAAAGATAGCAGCCAGCTGGTAAATACAAAGCATTTAGCTGATAGGGATCCAGGTACACTTTTCAGCAGTTGGCAAAGAGCAAAACAGAGAATCCTTAATAAGTATAAGCACTGGATGGAATGAATATGTAATGTAAGTGGCGACTAATTGCAAAAAACAATTGTAGCTTTAAAGACTTTACTAAGAGCAAGTCTCTCTCTTGATCAGTTAAAAATAACTTATTAAATGCGCCATATGCAGTTGAGCTACTCTGACTGAAGACTGAAGCTTGAAATAATGGACATTTACACATAAAGTCACAGAATGAATGTAGAATCAAAACAATATTAGTCATTTTACACCATGTTGTTAAATAGCAGCACAGGTGTTCTCCTGTCATCCACGGATTATCGGTAAACCAGACCATCAGATCTGTGATTTTAAGTGAAAACCACTGAGACATTTCAAATAAGATAAGATAAACCTTTATTAGTCCTACAGTGGGGAAATTCACAGAGTTACAGCAGCAAGGGCAGCAGGATACATGCTATAAAATAAATAATAGGAATAAAAAATAAAAAAATGAGAAATAAACAGTTTCAATAAATAGTAAAGGCTATAATAAATAGGCAACAGTATAGAGTATGGTACAGTGGTACAGTATTATAAAGCATATGGTATTTATAAAATATTTAAGTAATTTACAGTGTAAACAGGGAAATATTGCGCTGAAATATTGCACGTTATACTGCGCAGTGGTGATTGATATTACACTGAATATTGCACATTGATTGCGTAACGTGTTACATGTGGAGTGGTGTACTGAGACAGCAGCTGCTTGCTGTACAGTCTGACAGCAGCAGGGAGAATACCTCTCCTTCAGACATTCCGGATGTTCCAGTCTGTCGCTGACAGGGCTGCCCAGTGCCGCCGTAGTGTCTTGCAGGGAGTGGGACAGATTGTCCAACAGAGATGACAGCTTTGCTATCATTCTCCTCTCTCCCACCCTCTTCATGGGGTCAACGGGGCATCCCAGGACAGAGCTGGCCTTCTTAGTCAGTCTGTCCAGTCTCTGCTGCCGAGATGCCGCTGATCCAGCAGACCACTCCAGAGTCAAAGAAGGTCCCCTGCACTCCAAAAGACCTCAGCCTCCTCAGCAGGTAGTCTGCGCTGAGCCTTCCTGTAGAGGGCAGCCACCTCATGTGTCCAGTCCAGTTTATTGTTCAGATGAACACCCAGGTGTTGGTAAGATGTCACCATGTCGATGTCCGTTCCCTGGCTTTGGAGGGGAGTGTTGTCTCCTGCAGAAATCCACCACTAGTTCTTTAGTTTTCCCCGCATTGATCTGGAAATGAGATGCACAAAATAATTTAAATGGTCATTTGCAACCGTATCTGCGCTCCATTTTCAAGGGCCAGGTGAATTTTGTCACTCGGTTTCAGATGTCATGACAATTGACTGATTTAAGGTGCTGTTTTTTAAAACTCCTTGACTGCCTTATTATATTAAACTAAACACTAAACACTAATCACTGTGTGGGAGATGTACTATCATGGCCCGTCTCCAAATTCAATGCAGACTAAAGTGTGTCAATATGTGCAAATATGTACACAGAAATATGTAAATTAAAAAAAAAACATAATTCCTCTGAAATTTACTTTGACTTGCATTTTTTGTACTTGGGATTCCATTCAAAAGTATCACATTTTAAAATTTGTTTTGGGTCTGGACAACCATCTTTCCAAAAAAAAGAAAGAGTCAGGGTTAGAATGTGGCTAGGTGATTGGCTAGAATGTGATCTGATCCAGCGGACACGGTGATTTTGAAGTTAATTTGTCACAAAAGTTTGCATTTTTCCGTCAGGCTGAAATGTAGCGAACCACTTTGAAGCTAATGGTAGTGAAGGTACACTGTTTGTTGTAAGGAGCAGAAGAGACGTGTTAAAGAACTTGGGAGCGAGTCTAAAAAAAAAATTAAAAAAAAATGTAGAACTTAGCTCACGGCCAGACAAGGCAATCATTAGCTTAGAGCTGGAGTTACTGTACGTAATTTCAGTAAAATGACTACAACACAAGGCTCCAACCCAAAATTTGATTCTGCACTACAGTGATCATTAGTGGAATGTTACACATGATGTACAGCTAGGGGCTGGGGATTGCATTGTGTTTATGTGTATTCTAACCCCACACCAGTGTACAGCAGTGGGTTAGAGTCACACTTGAACCATAATTGAACTGGTGTATTTGAGATTCCTGATGTTTGACACACAACGGAGAAGAAGGACCCTTTCAGATGAAGCCTAATACGTCCAGTTTGGCCTGACACTTTTGCTGTTATAAGCCAAATGCTAGTCTAAGATTAACATTTTGACAAAGATAAGAAGTGGAAGCACGGTTTACAGGTCTTCATTAAGCTGAACAATGCTAGTTGCTTACATTGCTGACTACCTGAATTGCCCAGTCAGAGCTCCATAAGATCTCCACAAAGATGACACAACTTGAGTCAGGACTGCCCAGCTTCATATATGTGTGTTTTTCTCCCCACTGCTCTTCCATGGTGGATAGTATTGATTTAGACTCAATGACTCATCCTACCACACCAGCAGATTTAGGGGATGGCTGTCATAAACAGCTGTCACAAATTTAGCAGTTTAACACGGAGGTATTATAGAGCAATGGCCTCTTCAAGCACTGAGCCTCACACTGCGTCTGGAATGAGAATGAGCGCGCAGGGCCACCTCCTCCTTCTCAAGGCTGTAGTCATCCCTCAGCTCTGTCATCTCTCAGCCTCTGTCTGTCTCCGCTACGTTGTGGCAGATGTCTGCTGATAACTTGGCAAGACGCTGTAATTGTAAAGTTCCTCAGACAACCTCAGGAGTACATTAGCAATGTTGTTGCTGTTGGGATTGTCAAGTTGCACCAAAGAAACGCCCACAACCTACACCCTTTTCTGTGTTTTGAACTTTTGACTTTGCTTTACAGAGTTTCTTTGATGGCTGGGACGTCACAAAAAAGAAAGACAAGACCAAAGGAAGGCACGATAGCTTGCTCAGCCGTAAGTATTTAGCCTGCAGGTTTACCAATGAGTTTACGAAGAAGAAACGGTGTTATTGGCTCTATTTCAATTTAATTTTACTACAGATTACAGCACACCTTTATAGCTTTGATTCACTATAAAACATTGCAATGTAATAACATGGCAGCCTGAGACACCCAGTTACCTCTAAAAAAACAGTCTGAATGTAATTTAGTTTTGATTTTTGTTTTGTAAGATGTGTCAGCATAAAAGCAAGAGGTAATGAAGCTTAACGAAAGTTCAGGCAGTAAGACTTTGTCCCTGTGCAGGCAATGTAAGCCATAAGCACAGATTCCTGCCATCTTTAAGCTTAGTCATTTGATTTTTATCTTCATCGGATCCAAACCTGCTACATTCAGCAAGTCACTTTCAAAGTGTTTCCGTGCTCTGCAGTCATTCATCACATGGTTTCTGTTGTATGGTCAGACTTAGCCGGGGGGGGGGGAGATCTTCTGAGAATTAGTCTGGCGCCTCCCAGGTCATTTTTGCTTTACAAGTGTTGCCATTTCTTCATGAGTTGTTTAAATATTGATTTTGAAAAACACATCCATGCTCATATCGTAACATTGTGTCAATGTCTTCCTTTCTGCGTGGATGAATTCTGGTCATTTTATCAATGGCAAACAAAAGTAAACAGACTGCATTTACATATCACCGTTCTGCTTCTTGCCACCTAAAACGCATTACAGTGAGTCTCATTCACACGTCAGTGAAGCCGTTTAGAGTTTTGCCCAAGGATACTTCAGGATGTGAAGAGGAGCCAGTCATCACCTCGGCTTTTCAGTCAGTAGACAAACAGCTCCACGTCCGTAGCCACGGGAGATGCTGCTGTTTATTTTGGATGAAATTCAATGCAGTTCACTACTGAAGTCTATTGCTCTTGACGCTTTAGAAACATGTTCACATTCATTCATTGTCGTGAAGGACAGTGACATGTAAATTAAATGTAGTTTATTCAGCAGTAAAACAGAAAATTATTTCAATGTTATTCCATTTTACAAAATGTTCATACTGTATAATCCAAGAGGTAAACTTGGTACTGTACATAATGCTGATTTTCCTGTGCATAAATATTATCGTTTTATTATATCATTAATATGTGAAAAACTCTGATCAAAAAAGGATTTAGTAATTATATCTCCGTAATGAAGATTTAATAATTAGAAGAATAAAAATGGTCATAATTCCACTTTAATTTTCGGTTCACAAATGCTGAGATCATATAGTACATAACCACGGTTTGGGGAAGCATGTCACGGCAACATGTTATCCTGGTGACTGTGATGTAGCCAAGACAAGTAATAAATTACTTTTATGTTGACAAGGAAGTCATAGAAACCTTGATTAGGTGGAATCTGTAAAAGGTGACTAATTAATGGTCCTGTTTTTTTTTTTCTCTCACATTTCAGACGACCGCCACCGGGTGAAGCTCCACTCTCTGCTGGCAGACCCCAGCTCTGACTACGTCAATGCCAACTACATCGATGTGAGTCACGTTCAGTCGTATCTTTACCATTTGCTCTTTGACAAGCTCGCACACTTCCTGTTCTTTTTTGTTACTGTGCCTGACCACAGGGTTTCATGACACACTTCTCTGGGGGGGCATTGCTCTAAATTGTCGTTTAGTGACCTCATCCAACACCACTATATTTATGACTCCGTGCTCGTACACACAGCCTCTGTGATGAGATTTGATCGCAGCGCCTCTGAAGATCCGACCAGACCCTGTACGCTCTCCCGACTCATCTCGATGCTATAACAGCAACATCGCACCAAAACTTGGTCCAATATAGCAGCTCTGATCCTTTCATCTACTTTCAGATATTTTGATCTCACCTACAGTTTAGCTTGAGTGAATTTCTCAGGGTGCCTCTCTAGTTCCAGCCGCAGTTCAGTGCTCCCTCCTGCCAGATTCAATCTCTGTGAGTTGCCACGAGATGGACCGACTCTATCTTGCGGGGAACTCTTTTCCTTTGGTACAAGCTCTGCTGTTCACTCATCATGTAAGGGTCACTTGAAGGTGATGGTGAAAAGCTCTCAACAGTCGTGTTTTTGCAATCGCCTCCTGATGCACTCTCTGAAACAGTAGTTGTTATGGTTTCAGAATGTTGCAGAACGTCCCATTGTTTCTGCTGTTGTTCACTGAACAAAAGGAAATGTAAAGTGGACAGAACGCGCCCCGATCAGCAGTGGATGCCTGACTCAGCGTTTGTGGGTGGTATCCGTGAAAGTGGAACGTCAAAGCTCACAGCACTCTGCGAGTCCACTTTATCCCCTTCAGCGCTCCGTGAGGGCTCCATTAGGACGAGCACTGCAAGGACCTTTGTGTCATTAACTGTGCTGTCTACAGCACTGCCTGCATGTCATGCCAAGACCTCTGGCTCAAAAAACCCGCAGTGCAACGATTCCAAATCATTTGTGGAAAAGGGCCAAGGTTGGAATAAATGAAACGCTGGGTTTTTATATAAAGGTTAGACTGAAAGGTTCCAGCACCATTTCATCTGTTTCTTATAAAGATTTACATTATTTTTATATTTCTATGTTAAATTTTTGGCACTTTTCTGCTGATAAACACAACATTAAAGTGACCCTATTTCACACGTAGCGTTTGAAAGAGCTTTGTCTTGTTGTGGTGCTCAGGAAGTGTTTGCATGTGGTTAGGAAGTGGCAGATATTTGTTTGAAATAAGGCGGTGGGAGCATTTGATGCAACTGTTGCCATCAGAGGGATTATGTCTATTCAAGCATCTTAATTATATTTTACATCAAATATTTAATCACTGAACATAGACCAAGGAGGCTTATCTGTGGGTTTAAATGTGAAAATCAACACTTCTTCCAAATTGATGCAAACTGCTGTCCCAAAACTGAAAGATCGTTTTAAAAAGTAGTGATAAATGTATCTGAAATGCAAATTCTATGTTCAAACAAATGCTGCACATGTTATCATTGTTAGTCATTAAAACTACATGAACGACAAACGCAAATGCTCACCTTCAATTCTGCAATAAATACAAAGTAAAAATGTCATGTGAAAGAGAGGGGAGACTTATACTGCCAGAGTATGGGTAAAGTGGATCAGTTAAAGGATTAAAGGTTCAGTGTGTAATAGTGAGCATCATCTGGCAGCGAAGTAGCACATTGCAACCAAACGAATGCCCCATCATCTGTCCTAAAGTGACTGTAGAAAATGTGACATCTGTTCATGGAAGCCAGTGTTTGCTTTTCTGATTTAGACAGTGGGATGATAACTCTGTCTACATTTATGCTTGTTGGATGCAACGTGCCATAAGACAGTAAAAACCACAAGTCACTTGTGAGCTACACAAGAAACGTGATGGCACTACCAAGTTTCTTGCATCCTGCCATGTTTACCCACCGTAAATATAAAGGATGACTGTATTTGTAATCTCTTTCATGTAACTGTGTGTTAATGAAAACATACTATATTTTATCCTAATTCAGCAGTTACATCATCCTGAAGGTCCCGACATTTAATTCAGTGGACCTTTTAAGGTATTGTCCTACAGTTTGAATCTCATTACAGAGCTTTGTCTTTTCCTGTGATTAGTACCAGTTTTATCCCACATGCATGTTAACCAGGGCCATAACATCATGTATAGCCTATGGAACTCATTTATGATCTTCTAACCTACATATTTAAAGAAACATATCCATTTCAAATCATGTACTTGTCATGACTCACATCCCTTCATTACTTTAGCTTGAATATGCATTCAATGGTTCCACAACAGAACACGTGAAAGTGAAAAACATTAGGCTATTTTCATAGAAACAGAGATGGCCTGTGACGCCACTGATTTTGGTTTAATTCTATTTTGTCACTGTTTGTCTCACTGAATCTCCTCTTGGGCTACAGCTGTTGGCTTCATAGCCCCCTGATATCCCACTGCGACTGTTTTATTTCATCTGTATGAGTAAGCTTTGAGAAGAAATGCAGAAATGCAAAGGAACACATCGTATGGACAAAAGGTTCTATCCATAACTTTATTCATATGTAAGGTTGAACATATATGAATGTACTGTTCACATTAAAAAGAAAATCAGGGACAAGTGAAATCATGAACAAATGAGTCATATCAGGCGCAGTTAGCGATACATATACAGTATGTACTGTACTGTATTGTCGTATTGACATATTTGCTTAGACTCATAAAATTAAGTCCACATTTAGTAGTGACTGCTGGCTTCTGTAATTTAAATGAATGATAAAAAATTAAGATAAGAGAAGATAAGACTGTGTTCATCCCCTTGAGGAAATTTCTAATTGTCCAGTCGCTCAGATCAGTGCGGTGCAATCCTTTATTGGTCTCACAGTGCGGACACATGTACTGGTAGAATGATACAGTGAATGTTTTATTCAAAATACAGCAAAGACTGGTTACCATGACGTTGGCCTTTCTTGAAATCCCATGGGAATTTTCACTTTCTGAACATGATTTTTTCCACAGGTTCTTTCTGCGAGCTGCTCTCTAATGATTTCATTCCCCTCTCTCTCCTGCTCTTTAATTACAATAATTAGCTCTTGTTTCCTCCTCCCCTCTGCTTTCCCTCTTTCTCTCTGTTTTCCACTCCCCCGTTCTCAACTTGTTGGCACCTCTTTAGATTCGGATAAACAGGGAAGTAAGTATCTTGCTTCTCTTCTCTTTTCATCTCTTCTCTTCTTTCACGCTGCCTCCTCTTTGCTGTCTCTGCCAGAACCTTCATGGCTTCCTTCCAACAGCAGATCTTCTTTCCATTTCTTGCTCTAAGCTGCTCAACCCCTTCACCTTTTGGCCATCACTTTTCATTTTTTGCTCAAAATGATTGCAGTAGTCTGTAGCTTCCACAGTCACAAGCTGTCCTGGAGCTGAACATCAGGGTTTCGTACAAAAAAAACCTTAACTAAGAAAAGGCAAAGTCAGAAAGAGAAAGGGAGAGAGAGAATCATACCATATGTACCCTTAAAAATATGCACTCTGACACAACACCTTCATTAGAAGGTGTTGTGTCAGAGTGCACGCATTCAGTGACAGTGAACTGAAAATTAAAAACACCTGCTACATCACTTTTGGTGCCCATTTTTATCACGCATCTCAGAAAATAGCATCATTTCATCATCAGGTGCTCTGAGGAGTTTAGTTTGCCTTTTGTAAGATTTTATGCAAGAGAAACTAGTCCTTTCTGTCGTTGCCCATGCAGCAGGTTGTTCACGCTGTATTGGCTCATTACACTTGTCACTAATCTAACACTAAATATGTATCAGGTCAAGACCTTTGTCAAGTATGAAAATGGGTCGAATTGGCCTTGACTTACAGGTCGGAGGTCAAATTGTCTAAACTTTGTTTTTAGCATTGTTATAGAGAGTTCTAAGGTCACCAAACTTCCAGGCACAGGGTACGAGGTCAGGGCTATATTTTTAAATAGCGCTGCAAGGGTGTATTTCTTTTTATCCAGATAGTCTGGAGCAGTAACTGCTGTCCAATCACCTTGTGTTATTTTGTTTAGATGGGATGGATTTTATCCTTCTACATTTTTTTCTTCAGATGCTTGACTGTGTTACTGGAATGTAATAAAACATATCTGGTATAAACGGAGGTTACAGTGTTCACTACTGGTGCCCGGCACTAATGTGGGAGTAGGGGACTCAGGTTATTTGTTTGTTTTTGTGAAGAATATCTAACTTATAGAGTTAATGAAATAGAAGATTATATTTTCCTAAAGAAGCAATGTTATGGGAAGCTAATGTTAGCTGCTGCCCAAGCTTCAGCTGGACATTTTTAAAAACATAAAGTTTGTGCCATTTGGCCTCACATTATCTCAGAGCTGGCAAGTTGCAATGTTAGCTCGCAAGCTAATGTTAGTTGATTTGATGATTTGCACATAGACTGGTACTTTACATATGAAGATGACAAACATTTCGAACCCGGGTGTCATCAGCATTAGGTGGCAACAAATTGTCTCACATTCTACACATTGTCATTTTAATAACAGTAACAGTTGCTTTATCTACAGTATGTACAATCCCAGCATTTATGAACATACATGCATCAAAATAAACATTTTCACTGCTTTTGGCTGGGACGAACGATAACTGCTCCATCCAAACAAACAGCTTCAGAGAAAAGGAGATTTGGAAGTTTTCATGGGACAATTAGAGCCACAGTGCAATAATTTGTGTATGCAGTGTGTAAGTTGCTAGAAAAAACATATGTCTCTCAGTGGAGGTAGACTCATAAGTCCTTCTCATGTCCAGCAACAGTGTCTGTGGGGACAGTTTTACTCCCACCAGCAGAAATCCAGAATTCTGAGATGCATGATGAATATGAGCTCTGAATTAGTTGTGAACATCGAGGTCAGAATTACACAGAACTTGTTCTAATTTGAGTAAGATAGATCATCAGGAAAAAAAATATATAAAATCCAAACTTTTTTGTTTTGCTAGAATAAATAAGCTCTCCATATCTCAAATGACCCTGCATGTTTTATATTTTCTTTCCAATCCATTGTGAATTCACATTGCTTGATGTTTTTCTGCTTGCCTGCTGTTGGAAAATATGGTTGCCAAGGTGACAGACAGGAAACTGGTTTGCTCAGGGAAACTCAGCAACAGAGGCTCATGGGAACGGGGGTCGCTGCACTCTTTCATAGCGATGCCCATCCATCTCAACTTCCCTCTGTGGCATGACAGTTATGGAATGTAATTTGTGTGTCTGCCTGGGTGAACAGTGTGTCTGTGTATCAGTGTGTGGCGCAGGGTTTGTGTACGTGTCTAGACATTGGTACAGTATTCGTACAAATGTTTACCGTATACAGCAGTTGGAATCACTTTAGTGATGAGTGATGGGAAGGTGTACTAATCTTCATTCAGGGGATCTGTCATGTTGGCTGCTTTGCATTCAGCACGCAGGGCTTCACTGGTGGAGGGCCAAGATGCCGCTAATAGCCTTCCACACCGTGCACACTGTATCATAACTGCACTAATGCCAGGCTGTGCTGAAAGGACACAACCAGATCAGTCAGTGTCACTCAGGTAGAATTACTCCCAGAACTCAGCATCCCTCGCTTGTCAATCTAGCTTTGATCAGCAGCTTCGGCTGCATGAAAAGCAGTGCATGCAGGGAGGCCTTTGAAATGCAGCTGCTGCACTCGGCATGTAATGAATGACCTGACTCGGAGACAAGCGGAGAAAAACCTGAATTAATACCACTTTCTTTGCATTCAAGTACCACCCTTCACCAAAACATTACAAAGAACTTGGTCAGTCGTACAGGCAGGTTCCAGAACTTGTTTTGCTTGAAGCTCCGAAGAGAAATATGTTGTTTTCTTCAGATTAAAAAATAATAATAATAATACTACATTACGTATTGGCATAACGTGTTCATTTTTACTGAATAGTTCACCATCAAAACATTAAAATAAATAATAAATGCTCTTTGCTATCTTATCCATATTAAGGACAAGCCCACAATTTGGGAACAAAATGTCAGAATATCAAACATGTCTATCAAGATAATGTCAGCAGTCACTTCTATCAGTGCTGTGACAAGTTAGCCTTTAGGGTTTTCTGGCAGGAAAAGAAAAAAAAAAAAAACTTTAGGAAGTCATCTGAGGAAAGAATGAAAAAGTTGAAATGTGGAACAGGGGGTTGGAGATAAAACAGGTTGTTCATAGGAATGTCACTCAGGAGACTAGAGTTTGGGTCCCGAGAGAAAGAGCAATTCTTTTTACTTACTTTACTTTTCCACTTTTTCTTTTTTCCAGTATTATTTAGTTTTATTATATTTTCAACCACTCTTTGGCTAGAATTAGTCAGCAAAACTAGTTCTGGAAGGAAACTTATTTAATATTTACCTATTTTATGGAATGTCTGGGCAAACACAAGACAGTCCCGAAGATCTCAAAACCTCCAGACACAACCCCAATCAGAATAAATGCTGAAATGTATCAACAAAGAAAATGAAAAATATATTAATAGGGACACAAATAATTCAGAAGTAGGTTGAGGCAGTGAAGATGATTTTCCACATTTAATGGTCAATGCACATGCTCGTGCACACAGGGGTCTGCAACCTGTGGCTTTGTCTACTGAGGGAAGTAATACATTACAATAAATCAAAAATTAGCCAAAAGAAGACAAAAATGACCTACTTAACAAACAAAAATTAAGATAAATAATCTATAAAATGAACGAAATAATCGAGAAACTGGAAAAGATTAAACAATGAAATAAATTAAATGTACAAAAATAAGCAAATTCTGAACAAGCAAAGCCTAAAACTTTGCAGGATTACAACAAATGCTCAAAACATTCACAAAAATGACCAAAATAATAAATCATTTAAATTCAAATTGATAAAGCATTCAAAAACATGAACAAAATAATCACCCAAATCATCATAAAAATGAAAGTAAATCATTGTACTGTAAGTGAGATAAGGAGCAAAAATAAACAAAGATAATGAATGGAAGAATTCATAAAAATAAAATTAATTCACAAAAATAAGTGAAATTAACCAAAAATTAAATAAAATAATTTAATGAATAAAAAAGCAAACGAGATGAACAAAAAAGAATCAAATAATAACCAAACTGATTTTACTATGTTACTAGCTACAACATGTGTTCTATGTGATGTAATGTGCAAAAGGTTTTGAATATTTTTGTGGCTCTAGACACATGTTTTTTCTTATTTCTGTCCAAAAATGACTTCCGTGTTGTAACGGTTGCAGACCCCTGGTACAGTATATGAGTGATTATGAACCGTACTAATCGCTAAGACAGATTGAATCACGAACAACTACAGGAATGACATGTTCTGACTTCCTCGCCTGCTCACAGTAGGTTTTGGGTAAAATTGTGGTTTGAGCCAAATCAGATGTTTAGACAGTGACATAATGAAAACTCTTGCTGCCAGAAAACGTACAGTATTTCAAACTCTGCACTTCTAGCAGTACAGTAACACCTAATATGAAGTCGCAACACATTAGTCATTCAAATACTAATATACAGTACTACATACTGTAACTTTTTCCTCCTGTAAAAATGTTTCAGCCCTTGGCAAGAAATCAGAGTACTTTAATGAGGCAGGTACACCTCTGGTCCTACGCGTATTTATTCAATGTTTTTCACATAATCCACCCTTTGATTTTCCTCGACACTGAGGATGGTTAATTTCAGAGAGATCTATCCGTTACTGAGAACCACACGGACGCATCTCCTCTACATTTCAAATAACCTCAGTAAACCCAACATTTATCAGCATGCTTGTATTTTTTTTTTCTGACACCATGCATTCGGTCGAGCGAAGGACATCACCTCAGTCAGAGAGGGGTAAGGTTTTCTGGTCAGCAAGCCTTGCACGCAGACGAGGGCGACAAAAACATAACACTCTAATGTTTGAATTAGGAAAATGAATTTATCTATCATTGCATCGCGTTGAATAACAACAGATCTGTGGCCTTGCGAATGAAAAAGAGGCGGGATAGTTGATTTATTCCGAGTGCCACTGCTCTTTCTGAATTATCTACCGTGAAAAAGCGGAACCACAGAGCGAAGATGAATAAGAGATGAAAATGGTGAAATAGAATGGATGGGATAGGTGAAATAAGAATCCCAAATACAGTACTCTCACTTTATTATATGCTCATGTAATTATGAACTTTCTATCATGTTCTTCTCTCATTTTTTTTCTCCTCTCTCTCTGTCTTTGTCACACAGGGTTACCAGCGATCAAACCACTTCATCGCCACTCAAGGTGAGCGCGTGTGCGTTTGCGGTGTTTATTGCACAACACCACAAGACAACATTTAAATGAGTTTGCTGAATTATGAATGTGCAAGCAGCAAGGACTCCGCGTTGCATCATCTTCTCATTTGGCGAAAGCATCCTTTTTCCTCCGACTCCCATAACAGTTGCCTGTAACTGTCAATCAGCCTGCACTGTAACACGACTGACTGTGGCTGTGTGTGAAGATCCGCCTTTGTGTCTCTCCTGGCTGCCATCTGCATGTGTGGTGTGCCATCCCTCTGATGTCGGTTTGATACTCTATATACGCTGCTTTCCCCGAGCGGCACATTCACAGAAGAGGGAGAAAGAGAGAGAGGGAGAAAGAACGAGAGCAAGACGTTCTCTTTATTCTCGGCCGCCTCTGATCTTATTTATTCAGTGAATATGTTTTTCAGTTCGTAATCCCCTCCTGATTTCTTTCCATCTTTCACTTTGGTCTCAGTTCTAATGCTTTGCAAAAGTAACCTCTGAAAATTTTTCTCTTTCGCATTGTGCTCATATGGTCTTTATGCATACTAGAGTGCAGCCAGGGATGAACCGCATAGTACTATTCAAGTACAGATGATGCTGTGAGATGGTTTTTCT
Source organism: Pseudamia nigra (assembly GCA_029823295.1). Classification (NCBI taxonomy): domain Eukaryota; kingdom Metazoa; phylum Chordata; class Actinopteri; order Kurtiformes; family Apogonidae; genus Pseudamia; species Pseudamia nigra. Next base: position 15,210 of record JAQQAE010000102.1, on the reverse strand, counting down.
ACTCGTGAACAGAGAGAAAGGAATAGTTGACTAGAAAATGAAATAGGATGTTTTTAGTTGTGTGGTTTTAGGAGCCATAGCGTCAAATTCAAACATTTCAGGTGCAATAGGAAAAGACTGGGCCCTTTTTTCCATGTCATTGTGCATAGTTTGGGGTTTTGGTAGATTTTCTTTGCTTTTTTCCCCCCATGAAATACTTAGATTGATATTGATCTGATGTGTGTATGTTTAAAACTGGAGCTGAAGTCAGGACATTTTTAGCCTGCTAAGAAAGAGCTAGTCTGGCTTTTATCTAAGTATAAAAAAAGCCCATCAGCAATCTGTACACTTAACAGCGAGGCAGCCAGAAGTTTGCTGGAACAAGCTGACCATGCAAAGCTAGCATAAACATCGGAGTTGTCCCTTAATGTTTCTCTCAGGAATAGAGTACTGCATTTGCAGATGTATCGTTAGTATATACCTACATATTTGACATGCACTGGCTCGAGTAGTGATTTAAGTTTGTATTTGTGTTGATACTTTCTTTAATGAAAAGTACGTTGATTGATTTAATCTCAGTGATCAGAAATCAGCCCAATAATAACACTGTTATTCTTTTTATCTGTGATACGTGTTACCAATCCACATTCTGGACAAACTTTCTCTTTCACTGTTTTTCTTTATTTTCCACACTGTACATTAAGAACACGTACGGAATTTTGTAGTAAACACTCATGGCGTTTTCTTTTCAGATTCACTAGGTAGTCACCCAGAATGGTTTGCAAATCACAGCGGTGGCAAAACCGTCAGACTCTATGATGAAACAGACTCTCATGAGGACTGTCCCAGGAAAGGAGGACTGAGAGATACAGTACCCCCGCTGCAGAGAACTTTATTAGAAACGTCTTCACAAACCACCCGTTTACAGCAGAAAGCATTTGATGGTTTTGGCAACTGCACTTGGGGACACGCCTTCATTTCTTAAAATCTCTTTATTGAACTATTTTTTAGTTGTCGTAGCACTAATAGGGCTACTGACTCTGTGCCCACGTTTCCCCTGCAAACGACAGCTGATGGTCTGAAGTGCATTAAGGAAGCAGGAAATGGCACAAATTAACTCAATAACAATGCAAAGCTGTCATCAAAGATAAACTGATCTAAAATACAGAACATATTTTGGGTTGTTTAAGACTTATTTTGTTTATGACATAATTTCAGGTGGTCTCTCACTGTTTGGATGTCCACCGTTTTAATGCACAATGATGAAAATAACACAAAGAAAGAAGAACCCCGAAAAGAAGAAGTGTGTCCAAACTACTGATTGGTAGATGGGCAGAATAAACAGAGATCATACTCTAGTAACTATACTCAAAGTCCAGTTTGTAATTCCAATCATTCAAGTAGAAGTGGAAATGGTTAATTGTGATTGCTTATTTAGGTAATATTTTGTTGCATATCTCTCTATTGTGTTCATTTTTTTTTACATTTTTTGTTTATTATTATTGCTATTTTTTCTTTCCTTTGTTCTTTTATTTCGTTTCCTTTCTGGATCATTTTGTTAATACTTTATTGACTATTTTGTTCCCATTTTCTTACTTTGTTAATATTTTGTTGATTACATTGTCAATTTTTAACCCTTCTGTTAGTATTTAGTGGATTATTTTGCTCTTTTTTTTTTTTGTTCATCACAAATGTAACTGAGTAAAAGCAAAAAGTAGTCTGCAAAACAACTCTCAGAAGTATGTATTTTTGGGGAAAAAAACTATTGAAATACATCTATCAGAGTTAATGTCCTTGAGGTGGGTAGTACTTGAGGTGCAGTGTATTTATACAGAAACAGAATTGAGCTATGAAATAATACCTGTTACTATTCACTTCATATAAGAGTCTGGAGAGACAGAGAAGTGCAACCTAATTGGTTGATGGATACTGTACATACAGTACCACCACGAAGTGCTCATCCCAGGTTACAGGCTCATCTTTGCTCGCAATTTCATGCACTGACAGCGTTTCCTTTGCCATCATTTTATTTGGCTTTAACAATCCTTGATTTTAATTAGATGCCAGTAAGAGCAGAGTGGAGTCCCTCCTGTTGTGTCTGTTCCTTTAGCTCTCCACACATGCAGAGTTTACTGTATGCACACCCGCCGAAATAGACTCCACATAGCAAACACACATTGCATCAGCAATGTGACTCTTGGCCTGCACAGCACACGTGTAAAACATCACACACATATGTGTGGCGAGTCCTGGGTGGCTGCCTGTCACAGCAGCTGCAGGTTGATGTGTTGGATCTCCGATAAGTCTTAAGGAAGCTGTGCTTTTGCAGGAGGCAGCAGGTGCTCTGGGCTAACTCTCTATTATGCCCAGAGATGAGGGAGTAGGAGGAGGCATGAGAGGGGGAGGCAGACGGGGAGGAGAAATGCCAAGCACACGCTGAAAGCCCAAGTCCAAAGCAAGCAGCGTTCTGTGCTATGCATACAGATTCACCCAGCTGCCGGGATCACGCATCATCCGTCTCTCAGCTGACTGCCCCATTCCTCCGGCGATGCGTTAGGAGGCTTCTCCTGCTGCTGCTGCTGAAAAATTAACACCTTATATCACTAATACGCAGAGAAACTTGCAAAGTGATTGCCAGCAAGGGACCCTGAGAAGAGACGGAAAAAACAGTTGCGCACATGTGTGCCTGCAGAGGTGGTGCTTACCTAAGGTCAAGTGTAGAAAAGTAAAGTGTCTCGCTAATAAGAAAGAAAACTTACTATGCGCCACTGCAGATGTCTTGTTTCTACAAGGGCAGCATGGTTAGCCTTTCACCTCCTGCAATTATATCTCTTCTGGAGGTTTTCGACATGTTGCCGTGGAGCACAGAGTTAAGTACAAACCTTTTGATTGCTCTTGTTTAGGTATCTGCTAAAGAAAAAAACGTGGAAAGCAAGTGCATATCTCACTGCATCTGCTTCTGTGGACAGCCTGGAAACACGAGGCTCACGGGTGCCTGGTGTTCCTGTGCAGTATTTATGCATTATTCAAGAACGGTCCAATGTGTAGGATTTAGAGGGATTTAAGGGATGCAATTACAGAAATCAAATATTACGATATGTTCTAATTAGTGTATAATCACAGGAAAACAAGAACTATTGTGTTTTCTTGATATGCAGCGTTAATGTCTCTGTAAGTCCAGCTTTAAATAACTAATGCAAGTTTTAATTGTGGTTGGGTTAAGGTTATTTTCTTAATTATTTTTATTAATTTATGTTGAATTTTAGAGGACTTTGTGAAGACTTGGTGCTTATTTTGTTCACACTGATATTCTGTTGTATATGAGAATGAAGATTTACCTTTAAAATAATCTTCTGTAGGTTATTAGCTCACGCTTCAGCACAGAATACATTAAAAGGTTGTGATATGTGTATTTATTTAACATGTAGTACAAAATGTAGCTATTATGTCAGTTTAGTGGGAATGTCTTTGTTGGTCATTCAATTAATTTCCTTTTTTATTTTCTTTATTTCTTATTCTTTATTTCTCAATGCTTTACTTATTTTAGGTTAATTTTCATTTCATTCACTTGATTATTTGGCTCATTTTGTTGCTTATTTTCTTCATTTCTGTGCAATTGTCTATTTCTTTTTTTTTTTTACTTACTGGTATTTTGGTTATTTTATTGATTTCTTGATCATTTTGTTCCCTGTTCAGTTTATCGATTTTGTTCAATTTAACAAATTGTCTATACTACTTTGTTTTTCCTCATTTTTCTGATTATTTTATTTTTGCACATTGTCTTAGTGATTTTGGTGATTTTCTTGAGTATTCTGTTTACTTTTACTAATTTTCTTAATTATGTTGTTCATTTTTACTCATTTTCTTGATTGTTTCGTTCATTTTTACAAATTTTCTTGATGATTTTGTCCCCCAATGTTCAGACAAAACCTACGCCTTCGCCCTCCCGTATTATAATTTTGAGAGTAAATTTTTGTTCATCTTCCAATTATCTTCTTAACAGTGTTGATTTTTTTTAAATTATTTTGACCATTTCTGTGAATTTTGGTTCATTTCACTGATTATTTTTGTTGATTTTTGTGAATTATTTTGCTCTCTATTTTTGGTCATTTTCTCATTTATAATAATTTACTATTATTATTATTTTGTTTATTTTTTGGGACTATTTGACAATAGTTTCATTTATTTTGTTCAATATTTTATTCAAATTCAATCAAATTATATATATTTTGGTCATTTTTTATGATTTTTTTTGAACATTTTCCTGATTATTTTGCTCAGGTTTATCTTAATCTTATGAGAGTTATGATTTTTTTGCAATCTGCTTATGTTTGTTTATTTTGTTAGTTTTTATTCATTTATTATTTTGTCTAGCCTTGACAATTTTCTCAATTATTTTGATCATTCTGAAGATTATTCACACCAGTTTTGTCTCACCTTTGGTCCATTTTGTAGTTCATTCATTTTTTTTCTTCTTTTTGCTGATTTAGTGCTTACTTTTGATTTAGTATAACATGTTACTTCAATCACTGGACAAACCACAGTGCCCCTGGAGCGGCAGATTGCAAACTCCTGGTATAGTGCTTGAGGGCTGGGCTTAAATCCCGGACGAGCCCCCATTTTGACACAATTTGGCACAAAGGAAGGATAAAGGAATGTTAAAGTAAAAATGAATTTGTTTATGAAAAACAAATTACGTCAGTTAAGCAGTAAAGTGTGTTGTCAGCAGAAGTATGAGCAGGTGTGAGTGGACAAAATATATTAATCAACCACATCCTAAGCAAACAACTGTGGAAGGAAACACTGAGTGCTGTGGAAGCGCTGATATGCAGAGAGAAGGCTTTGATGTTTCGACTCTTTTGTTCTAGGATTAAATGATTCGTGATGATCACTTTTGGTCCAAATTACATGCGGGTGCTTGGTTGCCATTTTAATTGCTTGCAAATCTACTTTCTATTGTGGTCAGGTGGTGTTCTTGTGTAAGCCAAACAGCCGGACTTTATTGAAAATGCAGATCCAGTTTGAAATGCCACCAGCTGGGAACAAAAGTGGCTTATTAGCAACTTATGAAACTGATGGCAAACAGCTGCTTATCAGTGAACCGTACAGTAACTGATGTGTTTTTAATAGTTTGAGACCACAGTGGAGTTCTAGGGGCTTTACTGACCCACAGAATAGAAACATTGGACCTATAGATGGACGCCTAATCGTTATAGTTGTTTTTGAGCCTTATCACATACCGTATACTCTTTGGCAGCTCCTTGTCTCTCCTCCCAACAGATTTCTCACCATTGTACTTTCCTTCATCAAATTCAAAAGATGAAGCATGCAGTTTTCACGCAGTTCAGCATCCATGAGATAGTCCAACCGGAATCTGAATGCAGGCTTTGTCTGTTACAAAACCTTTAAATCTTCACATCGTTTCTGCCGTTTTAATCCCTGTGTGTCTCGGGGTACATCTTCCTCAAGTGCAATGAACAATCTGAAAGTATCAAAAGGCCCGTCACAATTCAACTCACACAATGTTAATCCTCGGGTCCGATGGGGTTTGTAATTTTTAGGCTGTTCTGTTTGCTTAAGACAAAGACTGGAGATCCTACGTGAAAGTTTAGACAAGATTATTTTTGTTAATACAAACCAAACTTCAAATGCCAAACAAAATTGAGCATTTGAGAAAAAACTCACTGAAGCAAAAACAGTTATCTAAACCTTAACACACATTATCGGTGTAGTAGCACAAACTCTTGCCCCTCTACTTTTTGATATTTATTTATTTTTTTGATATTTTGATTTTTTTTTCTGCCTGATGCTTTCTCAATAATTAGACTTTTGCCATCACTTTGAAACACATTGGCCTCGAGGGATGCCCCCTCGAGTATAAAAAAACAAACAAAAAAAAACACCTACGCCTCGAGGTCTGTGGTGTCAAAACTGAAAACAGTAAGAGAATTGGCAGTAACCACAAACCTCACAGTGAGGGCAAAAGTCTTATCGTGGAAAAAAATGCAGAGGGAAGTCTGACCAAAAAAAACCCCAGACTTTACACAGTTACAGAAATAGTGTTCGTTATATGTGTTACTTTTGGCTTTTTTGTTCCAGCAGGTTTGATTCGCTATCAAATTCTTATTTTTCTGGTTTGCTGGGTGAGTTAAGTCAAACAGGGACATCTCCTTTTATCGTGAAATGTAATATTTAAATGGTGAAATGTGTACGTTATATTTTGCAAGACGTTTTGTTTGATCAGACGGTGGTAAATCTAATTCCCTATGTTTAGTGCATTGGACTGTAATTGTGAAAGGTAACTGCAGACGTGTTGAACAATATTCTGCAATTAACCCTCGAAGACCTCGAGTCCCATGGTGCAATTCAAAAGCCTTTAATTTACTGTTGTTTCTTTGCAAAATCACAATAACAATGCAAATAATAAGTTTTCAACGTGACTATTTGACTAGGATGCTAAATGCTAGAATATGTTTGACAAGCAAAATAAAAATGGGAGAGTAAGACATCCCCAAAACTCTTCTAGCGATGTTCTTCGGCTATGTTTTGATTGGCAGAGCAGAAATCACTAACATACAAGTATGAAGACATTTGTCTGGTTATTTTAAGACAAATTTGATTCCATGCAGCCTAACTTCATTCCTGCATGGAGAAATACATAACAGACAATGGCAAGCAGCAGATCATTTTATGATCCCGACCATTTACAGTGCTGTGAAAAAGTGTTTGCCCGCTTCCTGATTTCTATTTTTTTCACCTTATTTCTAACTGTTTTATATGAAGGTTTTTATTTTTAAGGGGAAAAATATTCAAACCTACATGGCCTTGTGTGAAAAAGTGTTTGCCTCACCTGCTTTCAATCAAGAAATCGCTTAAACAGGACCTGACTGACACAGTGAAGTAGATCAAATTATCCTCAAAAGCTGGACGTCATGCTGTGATCCAAAGAAATCCAGGAACAAAAGAGAAACAAATTACTTGAGAACTATAAGTGTGGAAAAGTTTATAAAGCCATTTCTAAAGCTTTGGGACTCCAGCGAACCACAGTGAGAGCCATTATCCACAAATGGCAAAAACATGGAAAAACGTGGTGAACCTTTCCAGGAATGGCCAGTCTACCATAATTACCCCAAGAAGTCACAAAAGACCCCCCACTGGGAGGCTGGGGGGGGTGACTTACAACAATTCTGCAAAGAGGAGTGAGCCATAATTCCTCCACAGGCAGTTTTTGCAAATGCTTGATTACAGTTGTTGCTGCTAAAGACTTTTCTACACAGGGCCATGTGGGTTGGGATTTTTTTCCACTTTAAAAATAAAAACCTTCATTTAAAAACTGTATTTTGTGTTCACCTGTATTTTTTTAATTTATTAGATACATTTGTTTGATGATCTGAAAGATTTGTGTCACAAATATCCAAAAAAGTAAGGGTGCAAACACAGCACGGTACATGTATTTTTGTCAGTGTAAAAGATGAAGAAGGCTGTGGTCTGTTGTAAAACTGTCACTGTTGATCGACTTCAAGGTTCTGTCTACGATGTTGGGAATCGAGCTCTTACCCGATCATTTGACGCCACCGTAAATGATTAAACAGACGTCCTGCCGGTCAACTCGGCTTACAGCCACACAGTTGTTAAGCTAGATGTTGCACAAAGGTGTAATTCTAGGCTTTACAAGGCTATTACTAAGTTTTCAAAAGTGAAAAAGAGACGCCCCTGCTTGAGGTAAATTTTAAACGAATTGAAAAAGGGGAATGATACACTGTAAGTGTAGTTCTGTAAGCACAAACAACTTTTATTATTAAACAAAATCTTACCAACAAATTGTACGGATTGAAATGACCATTACTCATTAAAAGGATGGTGATATATTCGGGAGAGTCACTATGAAGGAGGACCTTGTGATATCATCAACCCCTCAGTGTAATGAAATCAATGAAAGTGTCATCGTCTCTGTGGGGCCGTGATTTGTGTTCGGCTGTTGCTGCAGAAAAGCAATGCAGGAGCTTGTTTGCACAATGGCTCAGGATTTGTGGGTGTATTGAAATGACATTTCTCTGTAGTATTAGGAAAACACAGAGCGGGCAATAGTTCATGAATGACACATTGTTACTCTATTCCCTGGCATGGATTACACAGAGTCTCTACATTGATGGTTATTGCTGCTATTTTCTCTGACTTATAGCCCACATCTCCGCCCTCCTTATCCTCCTTTCTTTTCTTCCTCCACCTTCTCCCTCACTTTTATTTATTTTTTTTTCTCGATTCCTCCACCTACCTCTGCTGTATATCACCTCCTCTGCAGGCCCCAAGCAGGAGATGATCTACGACTTCTGGCGGATGGTTTGGCAGGAGAACTGCTTCAGTATTGTCATGATCACCAAGCTGGTGGAAGTGGGCAGGGTAGGTTCCCCATTCCCTTTGTCCTGTGACCTCTCTAACCGCCTGTGAAGATGGATGGAGGAAATGTATTTCTGGAGCTCCCCTTTATCATTCACTATATTTCAGAAGAGCTGCTGTACTTCTGTGCTGTGGGAGGAAATGGCCACCGGTGTCTGATCATGAGTGATCACCTTTTGCTTTGGTGGCAGCAGTCCAAGGTCAAAGCTTTGATATATATGAAGGCTAATGAAAGAACACTGCAGCCTCTGTTATGGTTACTATGAATACAGTAGCCTACTGTTACACTCGTCAAAGCATTTACGCACATTTTGCTTGACTAGGTTTCTTTGAACTAGAATAAAGATGGAGCCACAAAAAACTTCATGAAGGGGCTTTAGGCAATGAGAGGCCACGTAGCTGTGGTCCGACACAAGAGGGCGTCTAGGGCATCAGGTATTTCAACAATGGAAGTTCAAATGACTTTTAAAATGTACCGTATTTCCTCAA
>JAQQAE010000101.1:0-43684 GCA_029823295.1 Pseudamia nigra | reverse complement strand
CCCCACAGCTTCCACTGCCGGAGAGCCGTTGAGCATCACAGCTGCTACCCCAATTGCACCATCAATAATAATAATCCTATCGCGCAATAAAAGTCTAGGATATACATGAGAACATGGTAATAAAGTTGGACAAAGTGACCCACAGAATGAACCAAAAAATGACCAAAATAATTGACAAAGGCAGAAAAAAATAAACATATTAGTAAAGGAAATTGACAAAATAAGCAAAAAATTATGGGAAATTAAACATAATAATCAAGAAAATGTACAGAATAATGCAGAATATGAACACATTATTTATCATGTCTGATTTGGTTCATTTTGGTTTATTTAATGCAATATTTTGTTTGTTCTCTGCTCATTTTTGATCATTTTGTGGATTATAGTGTTAGTAAGTTTGTAAAAATCCTTCATTATTTTGCCCATTTCATTATTAACTGGTATTTCTTTGATCATTTTTGTTATTTATTATTTTAGTATTAATGTGTTTTTCAAAGTTTATTTATTTATTTGTTCCTTTTGTGGAGTATTTTTTTAATTATTAAATAATTTGGTTGCTAATTAATTCATTTTTTTCATATTTTGTTAATTTTCTTGACAATTTTGTTCATTATTGTCCTCTTTGGGGATTATTTAATTTATTTTTCCTTCAGTTTTTGGTCATTTTGTGCGTGTGTTGTTCATTTTCTTGATCATTTTGCTGATTTTTTTTTTGCATATTTGCGTTCATGTTGTGGAATCTGATTAGTTTTGTTTATTCTGTTTCTCATTTTGTGGCTTAGTTAAAAAAGATGAAAAATAAGCAATAAATTGAGCAACATAGTAGGCATTTGTTAGAAATGTATATGATCATTTTTAACAGTAAACAAAAATGATAAACCAAAATAGGTTGTGTAACGACTTGTGAATATTATTTTGTTCATTTTTTTATTACCTTCATATTTGCGTGTGAACATTGTTCATTCTGGCGCTATTTTCATTTTTATACATTTTGTTACTTATTTTGTAGATGTATTTTTCATCCATTTTATCGGTCATTTTGTTGATTTAGTGTTTATTTTGTACATTATAGTTTAATTTTGTGAACGGAAATGAATAAAGTCTTGTATATGTTCTTACATTTTAGCAGTGAAAACACAAAAATAGCCACATTCTGTGGATTTTTACTCATCGTTTTACCGTGATCTTTTATTCATTTTTAATGTTTGTAAATTTTCATCACCCCCTTCATCTCTTCCTTCATTTTTCATTTCATTTTGGTTCCTTCTGTGGAATGTTTGGTCCATCTCTGGTTTGTGGATTTTACTGTTCACTTTGTTGATTGTTCTCTTCATCTCCCCACTTTCTTTTGTTGATTTTGTCGCTTATTTTGTTGTTTTTTTGTTCATTTTCCCAGTTATTTTGCTAAATTTTCATTTATTTATCTTAATTTTGTTGCTTATTTTGCTCATTATTATTCATTTTGTGAATTGTTTTGTTGATGTTTTTCATATTGTTCAATATTTTGTGATTATTTTGCCAGTTTCAGTTCATTTTATTAACTACTTTGTTTATTTTCATGAGTATTTTGTACATTTTCTCACTGTCTTTTGCTCATGTTGTGGCTTATTTTGTTGATTTGTGCTCATTTTCCTGGTTATTTTGCACATTTTTCACAAATTTGTCTTGCTTATTGTGTCAACTATTGTAAATCTTGGCTACTTTGCAAATGTTTCATTTATTTATCTTCCTTTTGTTGCTTATTTTAGTCATTATTATTCATTTTGTCAACTGTTTTGTTCCTATTTTTCCTTTTGTTGACCATTTTGCTCATTTTGTGATTATTTTCCTCGGCTCAGTTCATTTTATTGATGACACTGTTGTCTTGATTTTTTTTTGTTTAATTTATGGTCTTTTTGTTTACTCTATTATTCACTCTGCACATTTCCTTGTTTTTTTATTGTCATTCATTTTTCGACTCCTCTATTCATTCTGCATCTCGCTCAGTTCATCGTGGTACATCTTCTTGTTTATTTTTTGCTCATTTCTGTTTATTTTGTGGATTTTTTCTGTCCATTTCCTTCCATATTGTTCATTTTGTTGTTATTTTCGTACATTTCAGTTCATTTTGATGACTTTTTTGTTCATTTTCTTGCCTATGTTGTTCCATTTTTGTTTATTATGTTGCTTATTTTGCTCCACTTGTGCACAAAAGGTACAAGCTGATGCCTAAAGAATCCATCAGAACACAGAAAATGAAGTGCTGGCTCCAGAGGTTCTTGATTAAAACTGCAAACTGCCCCCTTCCAGCCCCCCTCTACCCCCCCCGCCCCCCCACCGGACGGTGTAGTGTGATGTGGTCGTAGCGGTGCGTCTCCCTGCAGCGGTGTCATTAATGCGGTGCTGTATCAGAACGTGCATTGCGCCTGCTGCTGCTCCATAATGGAGGATAGTGCTGCTTAAAGGACCATTCCACTGTTTTTTCTGCATACCCACACTTGCCACCCCACCACTTCATCCATCTTAAGTAGGAAGTATCATTGACTTTGTTTATTTTAAAGTGCTTTGAATGGGGTATAACAGCAATTTGGATCTGCCTGTAAAAACCCTGGCTTTACATATTACATTTTTACTAGTTGGGTTATTTTATTCAATGTTCTGTTCATGTTTTCAATTATTTTGCTATTTTTTTTAATTTTCATTGATTTATTTGTCCATTTTGTTTCTTTATTGTTCTTTCTTGTCATTTTGTTCCTATTTTGTTCATTAACTGTACTATATTGTAAATATTTCTTATTTGCTTGAGTATTTTGTTCATTTACTGTCCATTTTTATCCATTGATCTGATTATTTTTGTCATTTTCTCTTGACTATTTTGTTAATTTCTTTTTATTTTTTGTTCCTTTATTGTATTTTTGTCATTTTATTCCTATTTTGTTAATAACTTAATTATTTTGCAACTTCTTTCATTTGCTTGAGTATTTTGTACATTTATTGTTCATTTTTATCCATTTATCTAATTATTTTTGTCATTTTCTCTGGACTATTTTGCTAATTTTGTGGATTATTTTGTTCCTTTATTATCCTTTTTGTCATTTTGTTCTTTTTTTGTTCATTTGTGCTCCTTAACTTGATTATTTTATAAATATTTTTCATTTGCTTGAGTATTTTGTTCTGTTTTTGTTCTGTTTTTGGCTTATTTTTGTTCATTTTTCTAACTTGTTTATTTTGATTTTGTTCTTGATTATTTTGGTGGTTTGTTTTGTTTATTTGTGGATTATTTTGTTCCCTTGCTGTTTCTATTTTTGTTATTTATTCTGTCCATTTTTGTACCTCATTCACTATTTTTTTTAAACTTGTGCCCATTTTCATAACTGTCTTCTTTGTGTTTGGTTCATTTTGTGGATTATTATCTTAGTTTTTTATTCATTTTTGTATAAGTTTTAGTCATTTTCTTCAACATATTTTTCATTTTTGTTCATTTCCTTGTTTATTCTTATATATTTTTGGTTTATTTTCTTTACTGTTTGGGGACTGGCTATTTTTTCTTCATTCCCATGAATATTAATCTATTTTGTCTGAATTCCTGTCTGAATCTATTTTGTCTGAATTGTTCATTTTGTGGATTATTTTGTTAATTTAACATTATAGAATGCCATATTTTTCCTTAATTTTCTTTGTTGTTTTTTGTTCATTTTCTTGGTTATTTTATTCATTTTTTCTTCCCTTGTTCTTCATTTTCATTTTGGCCTTTTGTAAATTCGGTGCGATGGTAATTCATCTTTTATGAATAAGTCAAATGTAAAAAAGCCTGCTTTCACTCCATTTTTTCCATTTTCAACTTTAGTTGCAGGATATTTTGTAGATTTGTTTATTTTCTTCCGTTTCTCTTCATTTCTGCTCATCTTTACGTCAGTGTTAAAAATGAATTATCATTCGACGTTAGAATACGGGTCTTGTTTTATACAGAGATTGTCGTGTGCTTTTGATCCTGAGGGAAATTTATTACATGGCCCAAACTAAATTTTTACATTAGTCCATTTCAATAATTATCATGATAAATGTCATGTAGAAACATGTCTTATTTATGATGTAGTTTAGACTTAATTCTTTATTTTTTGCATAAATGATATGAACAAAATCTTTGTTATTTTTTCAGCATACAGACAAAAGAAAAAAACGTTTAGCAGGATAAATGAATATCATTACATGTCACTATATAAATATACATATAAATACTAATGATGAGAACTATCAGTTTATTGCACACCATTAACGCTCATGTACATTTACTCCTTTGCATATACTTGAGTAGTTTTTCCCATAAAATGTACTTAGTGTAGTTCTTTTGTAGAATAAGTTTTATTTCCAGTCAGTTACATTTGCTCCACCTCAATGAGTGGGGAAAAAGGTTGCAATTAAAAAAAGAAAATATTAATCTGTTCAATTAAAAAATTAAGAAAATAATGAAGCAAATGATCAAAAGGAATAAGCTAAACAACAAAATAAACAAAAAAGGAAAGAGACAAAAAAACACAAAGAAAATAATCAAGTAAGTTATCAAAATGCATTGAATAATGACCGACCAAATGAGGTGCAGTATGAGCAAAAATGACCAAAAAGGTTTAAAAAATGAACAAAAAATAACATATGCAACAAAGTTAATGAAAATTAACAAATGCAAGACTGACGTTGGTGAAAGAACAAAACCATCAAGTCAAAAAACATAAATAAACTAGGCAAAAAAAATTTAACTTTCAAATCAATCAATATAATGAACGAGAGTGAACAAAATAAACAACAAACACTGAGTAAATATGAGTATGAGTAAACTAAGAGTGAACAAACTGGGCAACGATGTCAGTAAAACATAAAATTAAAAAAAACAAAAATTGAACAAAAATCAGCATATTAGGAACTAAAACTAAATAATTAGCTAAGTGTAAAATGAATAAAATAACTAACAAATCTAAAAAAAAAATCAACAAAATAAGCAATAAATTAAGAAAAATTTTGTTTGAATGCAATCTAAAAATTATGCAATAAACATGAAGAAGTTACTCACTGCTTGAGTCGTTTTTTTACGTGATACTCTTACTTTTACTCAAGTATTGATGTTTAGGAGTACTTCTACTTCAGCTTAAGTGACTAGAAACAGAAGGTAACAATACTTGTAGTTGAGTACTGTGTCTGTGTACTCTGCCTACCACTGTACAGAATACACACAAGTTCAAGTACTCATAAACATAAGTACTTAACTAAAAGAGTATCTTGTAAAAAATTTCATGATGTTTATTGCGTTCAAACAAATATTTTGTTAATTTTTGTTTATTTCCTAGCTTTTTCCAGTTCTACTCATTTTCTTGCATATTTTGTTTATTGTTTAGTTTTTGTTTGTTTTTGTTCATTTTTTGTTATTTTCATTATTTTTGCTTTTTTTGTGGATTTTTTTGGTTGAACTTCTTTATTATGTTGCTAATTTTTATTCATTTGCTTAAATGTTTTCAACATTTTTGCTTATTTTTTGTTTAGTTTATTCATTTGGAAAATTTTCTTGATTATATTGCTAATTTTCATTGATTTACTTGACTATTTTGTCCATTTTTGCCTATTTTGTCCATTGTGTTGGTTACCTTGTTCATTTGGATAATTCACTTGATTATTTTGTTCTTTTTTTTTTTTTTTACTCCTACTCATTGAGGTGGAGCAAAATGTATGAGTGGAAGCAATTTTTTTTTCCACTTAACAAATGTAACTGAGTAAGAGGGAAAAGTATTCTGTAGAACAGCTACTCTCAGAGGGACATTTTACAGTGGAAAACTACTGAAGTACATGTAAAGGAGTAAATATATTGGAGTACTACCCACATCTGGTGTATTTTTACTTCTTGTCTAAAAATGTCATGAATTACCGGCTTGGTGCAAACGTAAAATTCCATGTTTTTATTGTATTCTTTATAAAAATGCATATAAACGGCACCTTTCTGTACAGTCACTGATTCTCGATGCTGTGGAAATGTGGCAGAAATTCTGACCCACTGTGAGAGAACAGAGTGGATGAAACCCACTGTGGATGAGGACAGAGTGAAATGTCTCAAAATGTTTGGAACGGGGCCGAGGATTATGGGTCATCTCTGTTCGTGTTCACAGCGGACCTTGATTTAAATGTCCATACAATTAAGGCACGCGGTGAATGCCAAGAGGGAGACCAAATATCCACATCGACGACATATGCAGTCAAAAATGACTCTTAAATGACCCTAAATGATCCTAATACACATGCATGTTTAAGTGTACCTGAAGAATTTTTGTATTTTTGAAGCGTCATAGTGAAAATCCAAGGTTTAACGTGCAGGTGCAGTACCCCTATTGACCACTCGAGGCTGCTAAAACCCCTCTGACTGATTTCAATGTCACCAATTTCAATTTTAAGACAATTTCTCGTCTCATAAATCAATTTGAAGTGAGTTTATTTAACACTCTCTGTATTTTGATGATGATTTTGAGGATTAAGAACAAACTGGATTAAGATTAATGCATTTAGATATAATAATATTAGTGTTGCTATGGTCATTGTTAACAGATAGCTCATTTTTTTTATCACTGCAAATGCCATCGGACACTTCGAATAAAATAAAGAGAGATTACATATTCTGCTGAAAAAACTTTTGTCCACTCTGATTTTTATTGGGGGTACGGTGGGGTGTGGGCGGGGGGTAAAACATTCCTATTTTCAATATTTGCCTCATAAAATTCAAAATATTGAAATTGCAGACTTTAGAATTTGAGCTGCAACTATTAAACTGACGTCTGTGAGCTACTTTGATCATCTATAGTCTGTTTCAGTGATTTTTTTAAGATAAAAAGAAAAATTTTATGATTTCTGTTTCCTAAAGTGTGCATATTTACAGTTTATTTCCTGGTCTTTGACTGTAAACTGACTACGTTTGTGCTTTGGACAGTAAGATACTTTTGAGGACTACTTTTTCCACATTTTTTGATATTTTAAATGGTAAAAATGAACTGGCTGAGAAAACAATCATCATTTTTGTTGATTATACTGCTAAAACCTTTATTATTTTTTGTTCATTTTCTTGAATATTTTGTATGTTTGTTTTATTTTGCTCTTTGTCCTAATGTTGCAGTTCATTTGTCTTCATTTTCTGTCTCATTTTGTCCACTTTCTTTATTCTTTATTCATTTTTGCTTCCATTCCTGTCTTGTGTCAATTTTCTTATTGTTTTTACTCATTTTCCTCCAATTTCTGTTGTATTTTATTCATTTTTTAATGTTTTTATTCATTTTCATTCAATTTCTGTCATATTTTGTTTATTCTTTTAATGTTTTTATCAATTTACTTCCAAATTCTCAATTCTAATTTTTCATTTTTTCCTCTTATTTTGCATCAATTTCTATATTATTTTGTTAATTTTCTTAACGTTTTTGTTCATTTTGCTTCCATTTGTGTAAAAAAAAACCCACAATAATCATTAGCCGTGGCTGTAACTTAAGTATACTCTTGAGAGAAGACTTGAAAAAGACTTTTTCAGATTTTATTTCATGTTACTCTCTATTTTCTAATGTATCCTGTGCTCTTTGATGTTATCATACCTTGTTATTACATTTATGAGTGTGTATCATGTGTTGTCTATGATAATCTATTACTATATTTCTGCAAAAAGGCAATAAATTCAGTTATAAGTTCGTGCTACTTTCACTGCCCTGTTGAGATTCATTACATCCTGAATCAATAAATGAACCATTTAACAGACACACTAAGGTTTCTACAGCCGTCCATTATTCCATCCTAACTGTATATTATTGCTTATTATTCTTCCATCTTTTTGTCTCTTTTGGTAGTCCATCATAATGTATATCTTTACAGTCATCCTACTACTCTACTAACAGTACATAACATTTCAAATAAACCAACACAACGTCATTACAAGCCTCAGACCACGGGCATTAAATAAACAATCAAGTATGCATACAGGTAGATCAAATAAATAAATCAAATAAATGATGGGACTCAAAATCCAGAGGATGTTTCGTCTCTTTGCTTAACTCCTGCTTTTAGACATTTTTCTTCAAGTATTCCATAAATGCCACACTTTCAAACTTTATTAAAATGTAGCCTCTTGATTGTTTAGAGTGAATTTTCATGTCCTTGTGTTTCACGACATCATTTATAAGGTGGAAATGTGTTAGTGATGTTTTCCGTTGCCGGTGAAGGCTGATTAATGCCACCACTGAAAGTCCCACCAGCACCAAGAAACAAAACAAAATATTGATAGTGGAATCATCATTTATCAGTTTTTGTTTCTTAGATGATCTAATCAGGAAGTGACAGTGAACCATGAACCAGGCAGATGACCTGCCAATTTACAGTAACTTTAGGCAAGGGATAAATTATATACATAATATATGTTGCATTTGTAGACTTTTTCTTTTCAAATATGAGTCACTTTGTATATTTACTCCTAGTGGATCTGATCAACATTATACAATGTGTACACGGAGGATTAAGGTAAAACTGGTGAAAATGGGGTTTATCCGTTGTAACAGGAGTAATTTATTGTTTTACTGGTATTATTTTAGTTTTTATTATGCAGCTTTTCATTTTATATTCACTCTATTATGAAATTGTTTTATGATCTTTGGATTTATTAGGGTCTGATTTTGATAGAACTGGTTTTATTTTATGTTTGGCACTTACAGTGGCATGCAAAAGTTTGGGCACCCCTGGCCAAAGTGAATACGAAGTGAGCAAGTAGAAGATGAAATGATCTCCAAAAGGCATAAAGTTTAACGTCAAAGCCTGCTTTATTGTCAAGCCTGCCTCATGTTCAGCACATACAGAGATTTGACACACATTTTTTCTCCAAGGCCCACAGTGCAGACATGTAAACACACATAAAAAGTAAAAGTAAGAAATATATACAAAAATATGCACAATAAAGATCAGTGCAGGATATTAAACATGAGTGCAGAATAAGCTAAGCTAAAAAAAACAAGACAATAAATGTATACATATATAATAATTTTACAGTTAGACATGAAAAACTCTTTTGCAATATTTTAAGCAACGTCAGTGCATGATTCAGAATTCAGACACTGAATTTCTTCTGACGACTGTTGTATGGCGGCCATATCTGTGCAGGTGCTGAACAGTTGAACAATTAACCACAACTCCATAATCCGCAGGACATTTACAGTCAAACGAGGGTTCTGACTTGCTTTTCTAGCAATCCTAGCAGCACTTCAAGACCTTACCCTTGACCTCCACTCTAAAATTTTAGAAAACAAAAATAATACACTGATATTGCTTAAAACATTGCAAAAGAATGTTGTTGTATTTTAAACTTCATGCCTTGTGGAGAATGTTTCATCTTCCACTTGCTTAACTGTTCACAGAAACTTTGACCAGGAGTGCCCAAACTTTTGCCTGCCACTGTATCCATTCTTGACTTACAGTATTTATTGTAGATTTATTCTTTTTGTGAAGAGCATCAGATGTGGAACATCCATCATGTCTGTGTGAAATACAGGTACTGGCACATGAAGGAAACCAGATTGACGGTGAATCCCCTGCACACGCAGCCTCAATGCACCTTGTGTTTGATTATTTAAGTTGTTTGAATTATTATGAATGAATGTGTGAATTAAAGGCTGCCTGTATTCATTTTGCTTCAATTCCTTCTTTAGTTTGTTCATTTTCTGAATTTTGCTTCCCGTCATATTTTGGTCGTTTTCATGGTGTTTCTGTTCATTTTGATTCAATTTGCTTCAATAAAATAAAAATAAATAAAAGTGCATGGTTTTTTGTGTTTATCTCTAATACCACCTCTGATATTACAATAATGAAGAAAATAGCATAAATTGACCAAAAACCAAAGAAAATAATCTATGAATTCACAAAAAATGAGCAAAATATTGCATAGAATGTTATAGAAGGACATCAGTCCCAGAGAAAAATATGCAACGTAAAACCAAATTCTTATCATTTTTTGCCTTTTTTGCATCTACTGGACTCTATAAATCCAAATATATAAAAACAAAACAAATAAAACTGAACAAAACTATTACCAAAAAGGGCCAAAAAATATTCCACAAAATTCACCAAAAATCCACACGCTGACAAAAAACAAAATAATGAAGAAAATATTTGACAAAATACACAAAATGACCCAAATAATCCACAAATTCACCCAAAAAATGAACAATATATTGTATTTAAAAAAAAACGTTCCAAAAGGCTTAAATCATCAGTCAGTTAATCGACACAGAGAGCAGTTTACACCATGAGAACCAAATTTTTAAAATTATTTTTCCCCTTTTTGCAGACAGATAAATATACGTAGTAGATCTTCAGTTTTCACGTCCACTTGAAAATTCACTTTGACACACAAATAAAAGTACAACTTATAAATGTTTGAAAACTATCTTTAATCTCAACTTTATTAAACAAAATACATTTTATACTATGAAACACACAGAGGCGATGCTGACACAATGCCAGCTCTGGAGACAAACAGAGAGAGAGAGCGAGAGAGAGAGAGCGAGAGCGAGAGAGAGAGCGAGAGCGAGAGAGAGAGAGCGAGAGCGAGAGAGAGAGAGCACACATCAAATTGTGCACAGGACATAAATTCAAACCAGTCGAACCAGTTCAGGGTCATAATGTCATCTGAGTCAAAACTTTGGCTTTTTTTGTTGCCGTCCTGAGAAAACGATTCTCAGAAGAACAAGGTCGAGGGTCATCAGACATTTTAAGGTGATTTTAACCAAATAAAACACTTATTTTGGGACAAGTAATCTATACTGTCTGGATTTTTACTGCAAATTAATTCACATATATCATCTATGTATTTTGTATTTAAACATGAAAAATTACATAATGTATAAAAATCAGATTTGAACTTATTTTGTTAATTTGGATTTAATGTAAATCAGCAAAACAGTGATTTTTTAAAAATGTACAAAATTAGTGAGAAAAGTAACAAAATGAACAAGAAAGTGAATAAAATATTAAAAACTAGAACAGTGAACAAAATAATCAAGAAAACTAACAAAATGAAAAAACAAATAAAAAAATGTGAACAACAAATCAAGTAATGAAGGAATGAAAAAATACCATAATAATGTGCACGTTCACAAAAAAGGTGGGGAAAATAAATTAAATAATCAAAAAATTATAATAATTTAAATGAGCAAAAGTGAAAATGCACAAATTGAACAAAAATGTACAAAATATTAAAACAAAACAATAAAAAAAGAGCAAAGAGGACCAAAACAATCCACAAATTGAAGGGAAAAAATGAACAAAATATAGGAAAATATTTCACAAAATACAAATAAATAAATAAAATAATCCACAAATTGAACAAAACTGGAACAGTATAATGAACAAAGTGAACAAAAATAAAGAAAATATCTGGCCAAATGGAAAAGACTGAGTGAAATAATCAACAAATTGCCAAATATAATTAATAAAATAAACAAAAATAACCAAAAACATCAAAATTGACAAGAAAAGAAGCCAAATATGAATAATATAAAAGAATGTGTGAAATACTCCACAAACTAACCAAAAATAAGCAAAATAGTCCACAAAAGTGAAATATTGAAGAAAATATTCAAAAAGAACACACAAATCAATCAAAAATGAACAAAACTAGAACAATGTAATCAACAAAATGAGCAAAAATTAAGAGAATATGAAAAAAAATGGAGAAGAATGAGTAAAATAATTAAAAAACTGACAAATATAATTAATACAATAATACAACATGACCAAGAACATTAAAATTGACCAAAAATAGCCCAAATATTCCACAAAATGAACAATATAATGGACAAAATAAACAAAAATGAAGAAAATACGTGACAAAATGAAAAAGAATGAGTAAAATGACGAGAAAAGGCCTATGAATGAATAAAATAAACAAAAAATTACCAAAGAAAATCTAAATTGATCAAAAAAAATAAACCAAATACTCAACAAAATGAATAAAAATTGAACAAGATAATACAGAAAATGGGTAAAAGAGAAGAAGATGTGACAAAATGGAAAAGAATGAGTAAGATAATGCACAAATTGAATAATATAAATAATAAAATTGAATAAAACATGTAACAAAATGGAAAATAGTCAGTATCATGATATACAAATTAACCAAAAATCACCAATGCAATTAACAAAATAAATACAACTTACAAAATAAATCCAAACTGACCAAAAAAAAAATCACATATTATACAAAATAAACAAAATAATCAATGAAATGAAAAAAAAAAATGATGAGATGAATCAAACCGAAGATGTTTTTCATGTGTTTAAGGCCTTATATGAGTAGAAGTGAATTTAAGACATTTTCAGAGTGTTTAAGGACCTTCATACACATGGACAAAGCCTGGAAAGCGGCGGCGACGGCAGTGGAAGAGGAGGAATGTGTTTCCACGGCGACGCCTCGCAATAGTCGGCCCAGTCAGTCAGACACAAGACAAAAATAGAGCATCAGTAAAAGAAACTATGTCCAGTCATCAGCACAGGATGACGAGGCCGGACTACGTGATGTCAATAAGCAGCTGATTGACAAGAGAAATATTCCTACAAAATATTTAGGTATTAATATAGACGTTATAGACGTATTTAAGGTGTGACTGAGCGTGTGTCAGTGGAAGGAGAATCCAGCGGCCGGCAGGTTTCCACACCACTGGCTGATGAACTTGAGGACGTCCTGACACTCTGGACTGTGAGACGTCTGCACAAGAAGACGGACAGGGACAACAGCCAATCAGAAAACAGACTCAATACGTGATGGAACAAAATAATCCAAGTAAATAAATGAATAAGTCAAAAAGTTCATGAAAATATAAGGTTTTTTTGAATGAAAAAAAAAGAAAATTATTAAACAAACAATATTTGGATACAATTAATCACCTCGAAGAACAATGTCAAAAATCCACAAAATGAACAAAAAATAGACAAAGTTCAACAAACACGACTCACAAAATGTATAAAGTAAATGGTGTCAACAAAAATAAACTGAATAATCAAAATGAATCAAGAAAATAATTGACAAAATGAACCAAAATGAACAACATATTCCAAAAAGTAATCAAAATTCTACACACTGACAAGAACTGTAATAATGAAGAAACACAAAAAATAAAAAAAATAATGCACAAACTGACCATGAAACAAACAAAAGAATCTACAAATTTGCCAAAAAAAAATTACCAAAATATTGCACAAAATGAATAAAACGTTTCACAAAATTGGTGAAACAAAAACAAAACATTCCACAAAATTGATAAAAAATGAACAAAACAGTAAAAAATGACAAAAATAAACAAAACATTCTAAAAAAATGAACAAGACTGAAGAAAATAATTTGTAAAATGCATAGAATTAAAAAAAAACATCAAATTGAAAGAAACCTAAACACAAATGCAAACAAATAAAATGGACAAAAATTACTCAAATAATCCACAAATTCACCAAAAATGAAAGAAATATTCAAATAAACAAAAGAACAAAAAAAAATCAATAAACTGACCAAAAAAATGAAAACTATATTAGTCACCAAGTAACACATATTTATTTATCTGTCATTTAAGGAGCTACTTGTAATATCTAGACATAAACAGTGACTGAAAATGATCATAGGATTGCGAATAAATGATAGTTGTGACATTTTCTCAAAGATGTTAATTATTACAGTGGAGAGATGCAGCATGTCGCCATGAGCCTCAGTCTGTCCTTCACATTAATGTCTAGTATGTTCGCTGTCCTTCAAGAGACAAAGAAGCTGGTGTACATTATAATAAAACATCAACGTTTGATGCCTATCGGATCAATAATGTTTCACTACATGCTTGGTATCTGTTCACTGGCTGCTGCTGCATTGAAATTCAACTCTGTGTTTTTATTCAGGGTTACATAAGACTAAAACTGCTGCCCGTCTGCAAATTGATAAAGATCACACAGACAAGCCTATTAGGAAAATGTTTTGAGGACAGATGAGAATAAAAATAGAGCTTTTTGGTTTAAATGGTTTAAAGTGCATGTTTGGAGATAGGATACCACTCCAATCCATTTGTGCACCACTGAATTCTGAATTAGACCAGTGAATTGTAAAGGGAAATGTCAGAACATCTGTCGGTACCTGAATCTGAAGTGAGCATGGATCATGTAACAAGACAACAACACCAAGCACACGTCGTTCCACCACAGAATGATAAAAGTATAAGACAGTTCTTGTTTTGGGATCAATGTAAAGTCAAAGTCCTGACCTAAAACCATGTGAAAACCAACTGGCATCACAGAGTTGGGGTTTTGGAAGAATGAGGAATATGCATTTTCACCCAAAGTCCAAATATTTAATAGCAGATATTGTTGCATCAGGGGGTCAAATCAGATGCTGACACCGAAAGTTCACATTCTTTTACTACTCGCCGATTTGTAATATTGCATCATTTGGTCTCATGTGTTTAAGTTCTCCTGATCTATTTGTAGGGCTTGTGTGAAAACTTGATGATATTTTAGCTCACGGTTAAGCCGAAACAGAAAATTCTATCGGGTTCACAAACGCTTAAGCTCTGCCGCGTGTTTTAGTTGCTGCAATGACTGGCTGTGCTGAGGCGGATGTAAACCTGTTAATGCTGAAACCAAGCTGAACTGAGTCAAGTCCATCTGGGCAGACACCATCAGTGTAACATCACTGAGGCAAGTGAAGCCACAGAGAAGAGCAGACAGATCACATCTGACTCAAACTGATCAGCGCTGACTAATTACAGCTGTCAATCATGCACTCGACCCCCTACCTGTCTGATTAGCCACGGTCTGTGTCACAGAAGAGAAATTCTTGTTTCCTCTCAGGCAACTTGAATTAGAATATCTTGAAAGGTAATGTCATTTTCTCCTCATTGACCCCCCCCTCCCCAACCGCCCAACCAAAAAAAAAAAAAAAATCCAACAAGCATCACCGCTTTAAAGAATGAAAGAGGGAGGACATGTACGGTCAATGATTTGCCTTGATCATAGTATGTGTAGGTGAATTTAAACAGGACAATTAGTGGAACATTCAATCTCATTTGTGATTAGTACACACCTTAGTAGGAATGCTGCCCTTTTTGGACCAAATGTTTGTAAAAGTATGATTAAATATCTGCGTCTACTCTGAATTAATGTCGTTGTCACTTCAGTGATGTAAGATGTAAACAGATGGCAGATGGATGTACAATTCTGTGTCATCCCACCTTTGTGGCCATGAGGAATTTGTTCCAGTCTTCTTTGTTGGCTGCTCTTCCTGCAGACGAGAACTCGATCTTATTCCTCAGCACGGGGTAACCTGGAGGCGGAGGCATCAGAGTCACTTTATATCACGTAAAATCAACAAAAATTCACTGGGAAAATTATCAAACATGTGTTAAACAAAAAAAAACTATCAATGATTAAATTTAAAGTAACTGTTTTTGCAAGTTTTTCAATACACAGGTTGCAATTTTCCTTTTATCATCTGATGTTACCATGAATGTTAAAATGAGTATTTATCTGTGAATTACCGGTGAGGACACAAGGCAGTGAGCGAAGGCCGGTGTTGACGGCCACCAGCGAGGCTTCATATGTGTTCCTCTCATCTTGAGGCAAAACCTGTTCCAAGCGATGATCCATGGACACCATCAGCACCCAGTCACGGATCTGCTCCCGCTGGGCATCCTGGACAAATACATACGCAGACTGAGTGGAGATGATGGAGACTCCAACCTTAAAAACGTCAAATATTCTGCCGTTCTGAGTGAAACGCCACATCCTTGGTGAGTTTGAAAAGTACTGGAAGGAAACTGACAGAGTGTCTGAATGTCAGGCGTGGATGTGAAACAGGAGTAATTCAGTTACATCAGAGAATCACTCATGCCGACAAAGGGCTCTGAAAGGGTTAAGTATAACCCAAGATAAGCAAGTGTAAAAATAATTACCATGCATTTACACAACGTTATTTTTACCACTACGTATATAATCTGAAGCCTTGAAGAGCCCTTAAACCTGCCAAATTTCCCCAAATAAACAGTGATTCTGCAGGCTATGTCATTTTGTCACAATTATGTTTAAATACATTACCGTATTTTAATTCAAACCAACAAAACAAATTAACCAATGAAGGAAGCAGGTTTATGATTTTAAATCACTGTCACTGTACGAGTCCCAACAGAGCAGTATCACAACTTTGAAGCAGTCTGACAGGGTGACGGATGGGCTGTTCAACCCTGATAAGAATATATTTAAAGGGTCTGAGATGTCACTTTCACATCATCATATGGAAAGGATTAAAAAGATTTGAAGACAGGAAATGGCAACTTGGGCTGTTTTCATTTCTAAAATGTAGATTTTTATGTGTCAGTGTTTGTGTGTATCATCACCGGTATGGATGTGCTTGAGTCACAATTCAGATTTCAGCTTCTAAAACATTATAGTGTTTACGTTGTTGTATGTCCCCGTTGTTTGTGAAAAATGAACAGAAGAAAAAGGAAAATAAATTACAGGAATTAACAAAAGTGAACAAAAATATCAGTAAAATTGCCAAAACTAAACAAAATTAGGAAAATGAGCAAAAACAAACAGCATAAGAAGTGAGATAAACAAAATAATCAATAATATAAACAAAATAAGGAGGGAAAATGAAGAAAAAAAATGATACATAGTCAAGAAAATTAACAAAAGTGGACAAAAGGTTAAGAAGAGGTTAACAAAATAATCAAGAAAATTGACAATGCTGACCAAAATACTCAGGAAAATTAACAAAAAAAGGCAAAATAGGAAGCATAAAGGGACACATGAATAATAATAATAATAATAATAATAATAATATAAAAATGAGAGAAGGAATAAAAGTGACCAAAAATAAAAAGCAAAATGAAGAATAATGAACAAAATCACTGTATAATTATCACACTCTGCCTTATATTTGGAAGATGATGAGGATTTCATAACACTTTGTGAACACAGCTTTGCTTTATGGACTTCTATTTAATATTCAGTCTATTATATAATCTGTTAATAATTGCAGATATTTATTTGTATACATTTTTCACATGTACTTTTGTCATACGCTGATAATTTTACCTCCTATTTTAAAATTATTTTTATTATGTTGAAAAGTCAACAAAGACATTGCTGAAAAAAATGACATAAAATTACAAAAAACAAACAAAAATTAAAACAAACAATTCAACAGATTTGTGGGTGAAATCAGTTTTGTTTTCATTTTCGTCTTATAAATATAAATGGAATATTAAAATGTCAGCTCCTATAAGCCCAGGTTTTATCCCTAAAACCTAAAAAACCACCAACAAACCTAAATAAAAGACAACAATGACACACCATTCACGCGTAGCAACGTAAAACTGATGGTAAAACAAACCACACACACAGAATCTGGGTGTGTTGAGGATAAGTTTACAGAGTTGGCATCTTTACCGTGACGCAGAGTTTGGCGGGAACCGGGACCTCAAAGGGAATGTCGGTGTCCATGAAGTCGGAATGATCCAGAGCTTCCAGGCTTCCCTCATCGACGGCCTGGATGCAAAGAAATGAATCAAACACAGGTTAAAAACAAACACAAATGCTGAGTAAGCACAGTGTCATTCATTTTCTCTGATTGTAAGCCCCTAATTCACATAAACACTGTCTGTAAATAACATGAAATTGCTACGTCAATGTGTAAGTAACTGAAAAATAATGAAAAAAAAAAATCACTTTTAGATTGGAAGCAACACATATGACACCATATTATTCTTACAAATTTGGAGCCAAGTTAGAGATAGATGTCATGTTTGCATTATTCCCTATTAATCCATCCATCATTATCATCCGCTTATCCTGGTCAAGGTCACGGGGGCAGCAGCCTAAGCAGAGAAGCCCAGACTTCCCTCCCCTTAGCCACCTCCTCCAGCTCCTCTGGAGGGACCCCCAGGTGTTCCCAGGCCAGCCAAGAGACATAGTCCCTCCGGCATGTTCTGGGTCTGCCCCACGGCCTCCTCCAGGTTGGAGCTAATTTTGAAAATCAGGTAATTGACCACCAAAACCTCCACCTTTGGTTTCCACCCAAACCACACAGCACCAGACCCTTATGACCCTTCCTGCAGGTGGTGGGCCCACAGGAAGGCATAGTCAGAAGGGTCTTCTGAATTGCTCTTAGTCTGACCTGTCACTTAGGACTAATTTGCCTTGGGAGACCCTCCCAGGGGTGAATTGCCCCTGACAACACAGCTCCCAGGATCACTCAGGCACACAAACCCCTCCACCACAATAAGGTGGCGATTCAAGGATTCTCTATTAAGACTGACTAATGACACTGACCCTGCAGGGTTACAGTTATTATACTTCTTTACTCAGAGTTGCTGTGCAGGTAGACTGTAGAAGCAGTATTTTCTGAAGTACAACAGGAGGGAGCAAGTACTGCATCCACACAGTGATAACATTTGGAGCAGAATATAACCTGCAACAGATAATGTAATGTACTTTATTTATGTAGCCCTTCACACCAACACATAGGTGACCAAAGTGTTTTGCAGAACATCAAACTCCACCGAAAACACACAGCATAAAAAACAATCACATGAACAAACACAGAAGTATAAATAAGTAAAAAAAATACATTAAAAAATTAATTAAAAAGAATATACAAGTGTCATCACAGTACATCCTAAATATGTTTTGAGTTTTTGTTTGAAGAGGTCCAAGTCAGACAGGAGCTTATACCCCCTGGCTATGCTCACAGACAGTTAAATACCAAGTAAGTAAATCAAGTAAGATGCCACCACAATACATATCCACCTATTAAGACAGAAATACAGCAAAAATGTACACTATCTTCCACAGATATCGATGAAAAGTCATCATGGGACAGAAGACAGCTGTGTTTCTTTGTAACTTGTATAACTTACCCTTTATATAACACACATCTGACCTACTTATACCTCTGATGTGAAGAATCCACAGCAGCTCATAAACTCTTGTCTTTGTTTTGGTGGGTGTAATATTTGTGCCTGATTGTTCATTAGTGTCACATTTACAAAGCTCCCTTTTCCTAACAGCGTAGTGCAGGTACCAGCCTCTCCCCCCCTCCCCCATCCCCACTGCTTTAAAGTGTTCATTAAAGATCACACTATCTCCATGTACAGACAGAAAACCTGCATTGCGATTGAAAGAGGCATGGAGTATTCATTCGTGAGGATTCATGTCATTATTTTGATCATTTACTCACATCACACAGATCCAGGAAGTGGTTCAGGAAGATGAAGGCCATGTTCTCCCAGCCGACTGCCTGTAGTGACAGAAAACATCCACACAGTCAATCGGGTGTTTCATTTCGTTTGAGACGACCTTGGGACGTCAGAAAGAGGTGACATTCAAATCAGAGACAACTGAAAACAACCAAACTCGTATTTGTTTTGGATTGTAAAAAGCCAATAGATAAATGAAGGTGGACATGAGTCATTTGTCTTGGGCCAGGGAATATGATAAAGAAAATAAAACGACAGAGTACAGGACACTTTTAATGGTTCACATTCTCAGGACGACCCCATAGTACAACCCCTGGCAAAAATTATGGAATCACATGTGTTGAAGGATGTTCATTCAGTTGTTTAATTTTGTAGAAAAAAGCAGATCACAGGCATGTCACAAAACTAAAGTCATTTAAAATGGCACCTTTCTGGCTTTAAGAAACACTAAAACAAATCCAGAAAAAAAAATGATTGTCGTCAATAACAGTTTCTTTTTTAGATCAAGCCGAGAGAAAATTATAGAATCACTCAAATCTGAGGAAAAAAATTATGGAAAAACAAATTATCATGAAAAACAAACAAACAAAAAAAACACTACAACACACCACTAGTAGTTTGTTGCAGCACCTCTGGCTTTTATAACAGATTACAGTCTCTGAGGCATGAACTTGTGACAAACACTACTCTTCTTCAATCTGGCTCCAACTTTCTCTGATTGTTGTTTCCAGATCTGCTTTGCAGGTTGGAGCCTTGTCATGGAGCATTTTCTTCCATTTCCACCACAGATTTTCAATTGGATTGAGATCTGGACTATTTGCAGGCCGTGACATTGACCTTGTGTGTCTTTCTTCAAGGAAAGTGTTCACAGTTTTTACTCTATGGCGAGATGCATTATCATCTTGAAAAATGATGTCATCATCCCCAAACATCCTTTCAACTTATGGGATAAGAAAAGTGTCCAACATGTCAACGTAAACTTGTGCATTTATTGAAGGTGTAATGACTGCCATCTCGCCAGTGCCTTTACCTGACTCCCCCCCCCCCCCCATGTCATCAATGACTATGGAAATGTGCATGTTTTCTTCAGGCGTCATCTTCATAAGTCTCATTGGAACGGAACCAAACAAAAGTTCCAGCATCATCATTTTGCCCAATGTTTCTGCCCATTTGTTCCTCATTTCTTTTGCTGTGCATTTTCTGTTTTCAAGACATATTGCTTTAAGTTTTCTGCCTTGACGCGCTGATGTCTTCCTTGGTCGACCAGTAAGCTGCCTTTCACAACCTTCCCATGTTGTTTGTACTTGGTTCAGATTTTAGACACAGCTGACTGTAAACAACCAACAACTTTAGCGACATTCCGTGATGATATACATTGATAATCCTCTCCTTTGTTTCGACTGACATTTCTCGTGTTGGAGCCATGATACATGTCAGTCCACTTGGTGCAACAGCCTCCAAGGTGTGAGCTTCTCCTTTTTAACTGCAGACTAATGAGCAGATTTAACCTGATGCAGGTGTTAGTTTTGGAAATGGAAATTTACTTGGTGATTCCATAATTTTTTCCTCGGAATTGATTGATTCCATCATTTTTTTTTCTCTCTGCTTGATCTAAAAAAGCAATTGTTATTGACTACCACAATTTTTTTTTCTGGATTTCTTTTAGTGTTTCTGAAAGCCAGAAAGTTGCCATTTTACATGACTTTAAGTTTTGTGCCATGCCTGTGATTTGCTTTTTTTCTACAAAATTAAGCAACTGAATGAAGATCCTCCAAGACTGGGGATTCCATAATTTTTGCCAGAAGTTGTAATACACGTCCACTTTTTCTGATTTTGTATACTGATAGCATTATATGAAAATCAGGAGGAAAAAAATATATTTCATGCATGTGTTTCTCTCTAAAGCTTCCAGTTTGACAGTAAATGATGGTCAATTTGATAAATAAAGATGGAAATTCAAGATTTGTTCCATCCAGTTGTCTACAATATACAACTTGGAAGTGAAATGTGAGCTACTCCTGTACAAAATGACACAGGGAGAATAAATGAATTAATGAAGAAAATCACTAAAAAAGGAACAGAAATAAAGAAAACAGAATATGTGCAAAGGAAAAAAGAACAGGTAGGAGAGTAAATAAAAAACAATCTAAGGGTAGTAACCAGGTTAGTTGCTGTGCACATAAAAATGCTGTTTTCTGTAGTAGTAAATGTGATGTAAACTTATTTTGTGATTGGTGAACTCACCCTGCAGGCCAGACCGGCCTCATAAAACGCCTTGTCAGCTGGAATGATTTCAGTGTGACGCAGCAGAGACACCGACAGCTTCGCCGCCAAACTGTCCTGAAAACGCAAACATCAGGAACAAAATGAGTTAAACGTCGAAGCAGGATGACCTCAATGGCTCTGCCTGCCAAAAAGACAAAAACAACACAGGACAAAGTGTTTGACAAAAATAATGTAAATGATGAAAATTGATGCTCTGTAAGTTGGTAAATAACCAAATGACATCTAAGAAAAAAAAGACAAACATTACATAGAAAGGCGTACTGTATACTTGTAACGACAAAATCTGCAAGTTCGGTTGTTTACAAGCAAGGATGGGATGACGTTTGCCATTTGGTAAACAACTGCGTGAGCAAACAGACCAACAGTTTAAGCACAATGTTTCTCAATGTGGATTTCATCATCTACAGTCCATAATATTATCAAAATATTCAGAGAATCTGGAGAAATTTCTGCAAGTAAGCGACAAGGCTGAAAACCATCATTGAATGCCTGTGACCTTTGATCCCTCAGGGGACACTGCATTGAAAACCAACATCATTGTGTAAAAGGACATTACCACGTGGGCTCAGGAACATTTCAGAAAACCACTGTCAGTTTACACAGTTCATCAATACAAGTACAAGTTAAACTCTATGCTGCAAAGTGAAATTCATACATCATCAACACAAGAAACACCGGCGGTTTCTTTGGGCCTGAGCTCATCTGAGATGGACTGACGCAAAATGGAAAAGTGTGTTGTGGTCTGACGCGTCCACACAATTGTTTTGGGAAATCATGCACATTATGTCCTCTGGGCTAAAAAGGAAAAGAACCATCCAGATTATTATCAGTGCAAAGTTCAAAAGCTGCATCTGTGATGGTATGCAACATATGCTGCATCCAAGCAACGTCTTTTTCCAGCAACGTCTCTGCTTACTTCAGCAAGACAATGTCAAGACACATTGTGCATATTATTTTTATTTGAATATTTGCAAAAATATTTGCAAAAAACAATAAAGTTCATCGGTGTGAACATTAAGTATCTTGTCGTTGTAGTGTATTCAACTGAATATAGGTTGAAAAGGATTTGCAAATCATTGTACAGTATTCTGTTTTTATTTACATTTTACACAACGTCCCAACTTCACTGACATTAGGGTTTGTATTTATAATGACAAATGATCACCATTAAAGATCAGAATGTAAATCACCATAATGATAATTATTGATTAATCACCCAGGTCTAGTTGGACGTACCAGCTGTTCGACTCCTTTAGCAGCAGATCGAGTGGCGCAGTAGTGAGCGATTTGCAACATCTGTTCAAAGTCTTCATGAGCTGGAGAGTTCGCCTCGGCCGATTTGGAGATGTTCTCACACTGACATCAAATGAAAACACACAATGTTGGTAAATGCAAGAGAACGCTACACTTGTGCACAATATACGGTCGGTAAAATATGAAAAAAGTTTTAAAATAAACCAAATTGCACACTAATAATCATTGTTTTTTTTTTTACCAGCTGCAGCAGGAAGCTGCGGAGATCAGCCCACATGTGGTAACACTCTGCAGAATCGGTGTCAGGAAGGTTTATCAGGTCCACAAACAGGCGCTTGTAGATGTTAAAGTTCTGAAACCATAATGCATCACAGCAGAAATGAAGTGGAAGAAGAAACGGGAACACAAAAAGTGTCTACCATTGTTACAGTGTGGATGTGGCTTTAATAAGCAAAATGAGTCTAAAGAGACAGTTAGGTTTTATCCTTTTTCTCTTTAGCAAATGTTCATATATATTGCCATGTTAGAAGAATTGTCCCTCATGCATAGGATGAGACAACTTCAACATGAACAGTCGACAAACATACTATACAAGACACTAAAATGAAAACACAATACTGTTCCTACAACCTCAGAGCTTAAACAGACAAAAAGAGAAACGAGTTAAAAACCACGATGTGTGCAGTATTACCAGGGTTCCTGGAGGTGACATTACCTGTGTATTGGGTGGAGCTCCGTGCTGAATGTAGAGCTGTAAGGCCTTCTGAGCATCTCCCTCTTTGATAAGATGTGTAGCGTACAGAGCGACATATTTATGGAGAATTTTAAAGCTCTGAAAAAATACAACAGCAGACAAGTAATGAACCAGTTTATCATGCAATGCAACGAGGAGCACTGACCCCACGACCTCTGCGGACATGATTTTGTGGTTGTTATCTCATAAGGCTTATTTATGCATGCAAATCAGATGGCGCATAAAAATATAAATATGCATGTTATTACTTGCAATAATGTGACATTCTTTACTCAGCCAAATATATTAGATCCAAATAGTTGACTTTTCTGTCAAGTGCGACAAAGAAAAGCCATGAATCATACCTGAAAACTTGAAAAACAAGTAACTCTACTGAAATAACTTAAAAAAAAATGCCTGACAACCACCTGTGTTTTTCCAGGTTGTCGATCTGGAATCTTAACATTTAAAAGTTGTACATCGTCACCTGTTTGGTTGCTGTTTCCAGACATTTTTCCCACTGGCCACGTTCTGCGTACATGTCCAGAGCTGCCATGACGTCCACACCCACCAGCTGAAACACACACACACACACACACACACACAGTCGCATTACAAAAACACGCGTCTCTAACTGGACTTTCTTTGTACTGATATTGTAAATGGACATCTGAACTATCAAACCTTAGCACATTATAGAGTTGGCTCTTTTTGTGCACGCCCAAAAAGTCAAAGTTAATTAAGATTTATTTCTACCACGGGCATTATTTCTACTACAGAGTTCTAGATTATAATATCAACAACCCCAAAAAAACAGATCATAAAAGAGCATTTGATAATACTTACAGACTCCACCCTGCCCTGATTCTTAAGGTGCTCTTTGTATTTCTGGTCAACATAGTCCTCATACCTGAAAAATTAGGAAAAATACATGAACACCTCACTCAACAACAAATATTTTCAACTATAGTCTTTCAACCGTGATCATGAAGAGTTTATACATTCAAAAAATGTGGTAAATAAATGTTCATAAAAAGGGCATATGAATATTACAGTACTCGTGTTCTAAGTGAACAAACAGTTTAACGTGAGAGTCAAATAAACACAGGACATGGTGTTATGCTTGTTCACTGTGCCAACAGGGGGGAGCACTATGGCAGACTCCACTTTGCTGTTGAGAGTGGTTGATGATGTTTAGGAGGGTGGGGGAGTTTCAGGACGAACAGGAAGAGGACGCATCATCAGTGGTGTCTCGTTGCATCACTGGATGTTTCGTCCATTTCACGCTACACACCAGGGGTGTCAAACTCATGCCATGGAGGCCGAGACCCTGCAGGTTTTCTCTCCAACCAGTCACTAAAGCAGCTGGTTTCAATGATCATCACTCGCTAGTCAGTGAAACTACCTGCTTTGGTGACTGGTTGGATAGAAAACCTGCAGGGTCTTGGCCTCCATGGCATGACTCTGACACCTGTGCTATACACTCCCTCCCTGTATCAAGCCACAGGTTGTGTGCTATGCCTGGTTGATACTGAAGTCTGCCATTAAAAGTGGCAGGCAGCTGAAGGTGGATTATTTGGTGTACTGTAGTTGTGGCCCAGTACAGGTCGTTTCGCTTGAGCTGGATCCACTGGTGGCTTCTTTTCACCGCCTCGGAGATTGCCAGGTCTGCCACAGAGGGTGGCTGTGGCTTCTCAGTTCCTTCAGCAGTCTGACTGTGGAAAAAGCCACAAGTCGTCTGCATCCCACCAGAACATCTTTGGTGTCCCAGACACACCGCTTCACTTCTGAGGCCAGCTCTGCATAGTGCAACTTCTTACACTCACAGGCCTTTTCCACTGAGCCGTCTCACAGAACAGTGAGCTCTCTGGTGGAGCAGTTTTCCTTCAGGGCGACCAGAGCACCAAGTCTGGCCTGAGGCTAGTAGATGCATCTTCCAGTCACAGTAATACATGTAGATGTCCTGTGTCCTGTTTGGCGGAAAGGTTTTGGGGTCTTTTTTGACCTTCTCAGACATATGCTGCCAATTTCAGTGGAGGATTAGCTGGACTCAGGGACAAGGAGTTGGTGGCTCACCTCAAATAACCAAGAAAATATTGAATAATACTACAACCACCAGTGCAAATACGTAGTATGACTTTTTGGGACTTTTTAATACACAAACATAAAAGCAAACATAATAAGAGATGCATTAACTATATTTTTTCCCAAATCCTAGATATTCTGAACAATGTGCACAATGTTTGGATGAGACTTGTGTGTTTTCAAACCTTGGCTCCAGCTCCTTGGCGACTCTCTTGGCTTTGTTCCACTCCTCACCCTCAATGAAAACATCTATGGCCTCTTTGATGAGGTCGAGGTTCAGGTAGAGCTCAGCGGCCTGGAACAGCACAGCAGAAAGCAACTGTGTCAGCAATTAAAGACGTTTCACAGAACTGTATTAAACGTCATAGTGTTTGGTGGGTGTTGACTGACGGCTTTGAACTTTCTGAGCTGTGTGAGTCGCGGTCCGACCACCTGAACCACCTCCACCGCTCGGTCACCATTGAGGAACTTAATGGACAACTCTGCAGCCTGAAAAACACAAAAACAAAACCTAAGAACAAACACTTACACCGCATACAGATATTGTTACAGCTGGAATAAAGACATCCTAGAAATACCAGTTTTGCACTCATAAAGTTTCAGCTGCATGTCAAACAAGTACATGTGATTAATTTAACCACTTATCTGTCAGTTTTTGTTAATTTCAAGCATTAATCTAAATTTGGTGGCTCTGTAGATCAAACTGTGCCCTCAGTAGTGCTGTGATGATTGGCTTTGCAACAAAATCTGCAATGTTAATGTCAAAAATGGTCATCAAAATGCAGGTGGTTGAAAATGCGAATGTAAGCCCCTGAAATTAAACACGTTGCACTGACTCTCTGGTCAGGTGTCACTGAAACCAAGCAGAAGGAGATGCAGTGACATGACATCATTCAAAGATTCAATCAAGACTCAGCAGAGAAAAAAAATGATTTGATGAAAAATTATGAAAAACAACATTTCCTTTTTATTGAGCTATTTTTCCTACAAGTGAATGGAAACATTCCTAACATTTATGACAGGTGCTCCTAAACTTAAGGTTGGGACCCAAATCACTTTTGTAGTCTTTATCATAGGATCAGACATTTTCTTCTTATTTTTCTCATTTTCGTTCCTTTTCTTAATTGTTTTGTCCGTTTTTGTTTCTTTTTATAATTACATTTCTTCATTTTGTTCCTTTTCTTGAATATTTTGGAGTTTTTGCTTCATTTTTGTAGTTTTTCTTGATTTTTCTATCTTTTCCAGACTATTGTTCTTCATTTATGTTCTCTTAATTGATCATTTTTCTTAAATTTTGTTCTTTTCTTGATTATTTTGTTCATTTTTTATATATCAATATTTATATTATATATATTTTGTTTATTTCCCTGCCCTCGCTCAAGTCAGCTGGGATAGGCTCCAGCACCCCCCCCCCCGACCCTCACGAGGATTAAGGGGTAGAAAATGGATGGATGGATGGATATTTTGTTTATTTCATTGATAAAGTGCTTATTTTGTGTCTAAACTGGGATTTAGTGCTTATGTTGTTTATTTATGTTGTAAATTTTATTGTAAAATGTTGTATATTGTAAGATTAAAACACATTAAATGCTATCATATGTGGATTCATTTTCAGTAAAAAATAAAATATTATCACAGTTCCTACTGAAATTTATAGACACCACATTTATCTTTGGGGTTTTAAGCTCAAACAATCTGGGAATCACTTGCAAAAAAATATTGTTAGTACCAATAACAGATATTATGCCATCATATATTAACTGAAACAACTTCATTCATTCCAAATGGCTCAAGGTAAACATGTAGACAAATTGCATGAGCATTTTTTTTTCCAGTAAAAAGTAAAGCTTGTCTAATGTGCCTCAGTCTTTCTCGTCTACAGTCAGGTATTTTAGAAATAACGAGTGCCTGCTGATTTACGGTCCCTGCAGATGCCCAGAGGTGACGCGACCGCCTCCTCCCACCCCCTCATTTGTGATCACCACACTGAACGGACTGCACTGAGATCTAATGTGCATATTTAAGCTCCCTGCAGAGGCATTCGTATTGATTTCAATGACCCTATGACCTTTGCTGGAAATGTTCAATGTCCAAACGAGTACACAGTGCGTATCCTTCACTTTCTCCTACTGATGGGCGGTGTTCGGTAAAGCAAACCTAACTAAAGACAGAGAATAATACTATTGATCTCAGAAACCTTGTGACCTTTGCTGTTGCCGCACCCGAGATTAAACATTCAAATGCCAAATGATCTGAACACCGGAGTCAATAACACAATGTTTGCAAAAAAAGGCAATCCATGGATGTTGGTGGCGCTGTGACCTTTCCTCTTGATCCACTAATGTGTTGAGAGAGACAAAAAAATATTTGAACCCTATATGAAGCACATGAAATATGCTGCACATTTTAGCTGGTAAGTGTTAAAAATGTATTATTGCTTGACTGATTTTGCTCATCAACTTGTCAATTTTGATTTGATTTGTTTTGTTGATTTATTTAAATTTTTGGGTTGATTGACGTGATTACTTTGTACATTGTTGCTCATTTTATTGAGAATTGTGGTCATTTTTGATCATTTTTTTGTTCATCTTTGTTCATTTTATTTAAAATTATTTATTTTGA
This sequence comes from Pseudamia nigra, assembly GCA_029823295.1. NCBI lineage: Eukaryota > Metazoa > Chordata > Actinopteri > Kurtiformes > Apogonidae > Pseudamia > Pseudamia nigra. Next base: position 15,439 of record JAQQAE010000101.1, on the reverse strand, counting down.
TGAAATTTTCTCCATTTTTCTGATTGTTTTAGTGGATTATTGTTAGTTTTGTGGAATATTTAGTTCATTATTTTGCTTATTTTTGTTCAGTTTATTCTTTTTGTTTATTTATGTGACTATTTTCTTCACTTTGTTTCTCATTTTCATCAAGTGGATTGATCATTTTGTGAATTTTTCTTCAGTTTCCATATTATTTTGTTTATGCTGCAGATTATTTTGCTTAGTTTTGTCTGAGTCTTGTTCTTTATCTTGCTTATTTTGCTAATTTTTTTGGTTTTAGTTATTCACATAATAATTTTCTTAATTTTGTGGATTTTTTTCCTTGTTGTTGTTGATTGGATGCTTAATTTGTTCATTTGGATTTATTATTCTGTGTTACTTCCATCACTGGACAAAGTCACAGGAGCCACTGGGGTCACATTTGGCTCTGGAGCGGCAGGTTGCAGACCCCTGCACTAAATGGACAAATGCATCGAGTCTCTAAAACACACATTTTGTCTTGAACACACTATTACACACTTCTGATTAAAATTAACAGGCATGGCATTACAGAGTTGAGGTTAAATTTTACCTTCATCCAGCATTTCTCCATAAGTGCTGTGTTGGAGTCATCTTTCACCTTCAGGTAACACTCTACAGCTCGAGTGTATTCTCCTGACTGCTCCCACTCTCTCGCCTGCTCCAGGATACCTTCCACTCCACTGCAGGCACATGAAACACACGCACACAAAAAAGCTAAATGTGTTAGGACGATTTGGAAATAGCAACAGAACCCGCCTCTCAACTCTATACTTGATGATGTTTAAATAACAATATGTTAGTCGCATTGGTTTGAAACATATATAAGGTGCACTAAAATGATGCAGGAGTTGAATTCTTATCCCCCTTCTGCTTCTGATGCCTGCAACACATTCCAGAAGAACTGGGACAGGTGCCACAAAAGACTGGGAATGTTGGGGGATGCTCAAAAAAAAACATTCCGCAAGTGAACAAGTAAATTGGAAACTGGTGAGTGTCATGATTAAGTTTCAAAGGAGCATCCCTGAAAGACAAAAATGGGGTGAGGTTCACCACTTTGTAAGGACGTTTCTCAACATGCAATTAGATTTCATCATCTACAGTCCATAATACCAGCAAAATATTCAGAGAATCTGGAGAAATTTCTGCAAGTAACAAGACTGAAAAGATTGAATGCTCATGACCTTCGATCCCTCAAGCAACACTGCATTAAATTAATCATTCTGCAAAATATTACCATGTGAGCTCAGGAACACTTCAGAAAACCACTGTCACTTAACACAGTTCATCACTACATCTACAAATGCAAATTAAAACACTGCCATGCATAATGAGAGACATTCATCAACAACACCTGGACCTGAGCTCATCCGAGATGGACTGTCTGAAGAGTCCACACTTTCAATTGTTTTTGGAAATCATGGACGTCGTGTCCTCTGGGCTACAGGAAAAGGACCATCCAGATTATTATCAGTGCAAAGTTCAAAAGCTGCATCTGTGATGGTATGGGGGTGTGTTAGTGCCCCCCATGGGTGACTTGCACATCTGTGACGGCACCATTAATGCTTAAAGGTAGAAACAGGTTTTGGAGCAACATATGCTTCGTCCAAGCAATGTCTTTTTCAGCAACTTTCCTGCTAATTTCAGCAAGACAATGTCAAGACACATTGTGCATGTGCTACAACAGCGTGGCTTTGTAGTAAAAGAGTGGGGGTACTTGACTGGCCCCCCTACAGTCCACACCTGTCTCCTACTGAAAATGTGTGGCGCATTATGAAGCACATAATATAACAAGGGAGACCCTGACTGCTGAGCAACTGAAGTCATACATCAAACAACAATGGGCTAGAATTCACAGACAACACAAAAGGAAAGGTGATGGAACACAGTGATAAGCATGACCCCGTTCCAGCTCTTCTGAAACGTGTTGCAGATCTGACAACAAAATGCACCCATTTCTCACATTTCAGAAGCTGAAACCAGCAAAGTTTTACAGTTTTTCTCAATTTTCTCCAGATCACTTTCTTTGATTGCTTTCTTGAATACTAATAACCTCATTCTTATTCTTAATTTCAGCTTCAGTGTCAGAAAAAGCATTAACTGCACAAAAGCCAGTGAGAAATGGAAAGCCTGGCCGTTATCAGGAGCCTGAGCTACAGACTACGCAGGAATAATTCAGTGTTTTCTCACTTAAACCCTCGTCCTTGTTCGTTTCCAGTGGTAACTTTTGATGTTTTCCCTCCACATGTCATTAAAGAGGGAGAAGTGATGGGAGGATGAGAGCTCCATACTGCTGGTTTGCTGCTAATGAGCTATTCCTTGTTGGGAGATTTGGTTTGGGGACAACACATGAGCTGGGTTTTAATAAAGCATCAGACTGACTCTTTGTGCATAGATTAAACTGCTGGGTTCCTGAAGAAAGGCTGGATAATTACAGAATCAGATTAGTGTCAATATAATCAAACAGAGGTGCAACATGTGAGATTTGTGCTGGAGTCTGTGTTATACTGAGACCTGGTTGTTTATTGATGTTACCAGACACCATTTCTAGGATAATGGCAGCCTGTGTTGCATGTTGCTGGTTTAAATAGGCAGAAAACAGGCATCATAGCACTCAGTATATGTTTACAGGCTGGAAACATGTCAGGAAAGATGTTAATTTTAAGCAGTTACTAAACACAATTGTTTCACTTTACATAATAGTGCCTTTAGATCTGTAATGAACATAACTTGATAACATAAAAGTCACTAAAGCTCATGTTATTCAGTGCAAAAAGTCACATTTTGGAGGTACATTTCCTTTTCTTTGTGGTAGTTTCCAGCTCATTCCTCTGAATTCTGCAGAGCCCGTTACTTAACGGTAGCTCGCAATTTTTGATGAAAGTTTAACCCTGCACTTGACCCGTGTGTGCAGTTTGATATGAACATAAACCAGTCACGATAGCTTTCCCTGCTTTTGTTACAGCTGTTGGATGAAAACATCCACCCTGCTTAAAACAAGAGCTGATCAAAAAGAGACACCGTGACTCACTCAGAAATTTGTTCTTAAATGCTGAAGACAAATGTTGAATGCCTATTTTTCCAGCAGAGGCTCAGGTCCTTTGACGTCTACGCCAAGATGCTGCACGCTTTACCATGCACTCTTTTATACCGCGTTCTGCTGGGGAGGCATCAGTCAGGAAGATGTAAAATGCCTGGGCAGACTGGTTCGAAAGGCTGGATCAGCTTTCTAAGCAACCCTTCGATCTGAACTTGGATTTCAATGCACTTTTGAAAAAAATCTATGCTGGTGGTGAAAGCAAAAGACCAGTAAGCAGGAAGCACAGGGAAAATGCAAACAATGGGAGTAATCTGAAAACATATAACATCTTAAGTGTGCCAGATAAATGCCATATCTTCAGTGAGTTTCATTCTGTGTCAAATTCTTATTTTTCAAATTTTATACCACTGTGATGTCATGGTGGTTGAGAGCCAGAGGTTAAACAGGTCAACTGAATGTAATGCAGACTGAAAACCATCTAATGTATGGGCTGGAATGTCACATACAGATCAGAACCAATTAATTTTGTTAATGTGAATATGGCAAAAGAATAGTATATTTAAGCTGAAGAACCATTGTGATACTATAGATGAATTTTCAAAAACATTGATATTATATCACATATTCTGGTCTGGGTCTCACCGGGTTCCCTGTTTGGCCGTCTCCTTTTCATATTCCTCCTGAAGAATGGAGAGTTTGTTCGGAAGATATTCCTTACAGATGCGCATGGCATCACTCCACATGCCTGCATCCTGACAAGCAAGTGCAACAGAGAAGGATAAACACCAAACTATGGCACTGATGATTTGAAATTTGAAATATGCAAAGCATATTCTTCATACAAATGTACACACTTCAAGTGAAAAAAATATCTGGCAAAAAAAAAAAAGAAAAGAAAATCCCCCACGATTCCCCCGGTTACCTTGTAATATTTAACGGTCAGTTCTGGTCGTTGGGCTCGCAGCAGGAATGCTTCTGCCTTCTGAAAATCTTTCTGTTCAAAGCAAAACTTGGCTTGACCGACCAGAACCTCTGACACACTCTCTGGATCGTAGCCCTCGGCCACACGCTGTGCATTGGCCCAGTCCTTGTTGTGAACATACCTGGAACAGATGACATCAGAACAACCGAAAAAAAACTATAATATTAGCTTTTAGAGATTTAAATGACATGCTGATGTATTAGTTTCCCTGAATATCTTTAATAGCTCTCAGAACAATGAGAATTTAACTATCTAGCAGAAATAAAGCCTGTATTAGGTACGCAAGATTTATGATTGACTCCAAAATGCTGCCGAAAGGCTTTTAAACATAGCTCGAGTCATGTTTAACTGCAAGATTTCAAGATGGCTGAGATAAATCATTCAACTCCACAAAACCATGGTGACTTTGATCAAGAGGATCAAGGACTAGAAAACTGAAAAAAAAGAGAAAGTGCACAGAGGCGATGTGCTTTGTCTGGAAATACAAACAGCACAATCTCAGGTAGCAAAAACATGATTCTCATTTTTGGGTTATTAAGCACAAATTAAAGCATAATTATAAATATTTTAATCCATTTCTGTAATTGGATTCCCTTAAAGTGACTTCAGACAAACACAGGGTGGCTTTGAAAGGCCTTCCACACAAAGAACTAAAACTATAAAGAAAAGCAGTTACACTGTATATTAGGGAACACGTATAAAAACCATTAAATACTTGCTTATTAGCACATATACAGTATTTGTAGTGTATTAATTTGAAGTCAGGGTTCTGCTAATAAAGACTTAATTTGGAGTTATTTAAACAGCGTTAGTAGGCAACACTTTTGTTTTTCCTCCCATTTTTCATGACCTGAACTCAAAGATCGAAGACTTTTTCTATGTCAAATAAGAACCATTTCACTCAAATATTGTTCACAAATGTGTCTAAATCTGTGTTAGTGAGCACTTCTCCTTTGCTGAGGTAATCCATCCATCTCACAGGTGGCATATCAAGATGCTGATTAGACAGCATGATTATTGCACAGGTGTGCTTTAGACAGGACACAATAGAAGGCCACTCTAAAATGTGCAGTTTTATCACACAAGCCAATGCCACAGATGTTGCACATTTTGAGGGAGCGTGCAGTTGTCATGCTGACTGCAGGGATGTCCACCAGAGCTGTCGCCTGTGGAGCGAATGTTCATTTCTCTACCATAATCTGTCTTCAAAAGCATTTCAGAGATTTTGGTAGTGCACCTAACAACCCTCACAACCACAGACCACATGTAAACACACCAGTCCAGGACCTCCACATCCAGATCATCTGAGACCAGCCACCCGGACATCTGCTGCAACATTTGGTTTCCATAACCAAAGACTCTCTGCACAAACTGTCAGAAACCGTCTCAGGGAAGCTCATCTGCATGCTTGACATCCTCATCGGGGTCTCGACCTGGCTGCAGTTGTCGTAACCATCTTGAGTGGGTAACTGCTCGCACTGGATGGTGTCTGGCATGTTGGAGAGGTGTTCTCTTCATGGATGACTCTGGGTTTTCACTGTACAGGGCAGATGGCAGACAGCATGTATGGCGTTGCGTGGGTGAGCAGTTTACTGATGTCAGTGTTGTGAATCGAGCGGCCCATGGTGACGGTGGGGTTGTGTTATGGGCAGGCGTATGCTATGCACAACAAACCCAGGTGCGTTTTATTGATGGCATTTTGACTGCACAGAGAAGCCACAACAAGATCCTGAGGCCCATTGTTGTGTCATTCATCCATGACCATCACTTCATGTTGAAACATGATAATACACAGTTCCATGTTGTAAGGATCTGCACACAATTCCTGGAAGCTGAAAACATCCCAGTTCTTCCATGGCCAGCAACGGACATGTCACCCATTAAGCATGTTTGGATGCTCTGGATTGGTGTAAATGACAGCATGTTCCATCCAGTTCCTGCCAATGTCCAGCAACTTCACGCAGCCAATGAAGAGGAGTGAACCAACATTCCACAGCCCACAATCAGAAACCTGATCAACTCTATGTGAAGCATATGTATTGCACTGTGTGAGACAAATGGTGGTCACATCAGATACTGACTGATTTTCTGGACAATGTTCTGGATGTAGTGATCTAGAATGCTGATACTTTCAGGGGTTGAGGAAAAATATCTACTGTGAGGTAGTAAATAAAGCTATAGACATGAAATTGACACCAAATTGTAGTGAAAAGTCTGCTGATTCAGTAATGTGTCTACACATCTGACATATCTTCAACATTTATGGAGCTAGATCCAGAACAAAACCATCATTATGGAAATATTATTTTCAGTGAATAATTACTGAACTAATACTGATATGTATGTGATTCCAAATGCTAATGGTAGGTTTTCATGGTCAAAGAATACAATAATGAGGGTCAAATAGATTTAAGAATAATACTTTTTGTGCAATAACATTATGGGGAAAATGAGCATGGGTTCAAATGATAATGGCAGGTTTTCACTATGAAGAGAAACTGATTGATTGAATGATAAAAGCAGTGACAGCTGATCAGGATACACCTGACTATACATTTTTATCCCTTAATTTAATTCGCACAAGTAAGAAAACAGTGCATCCGTCAGTCGCAGTGAGGGCAGAGGTGAGCGTTAGCATCAGGTGAATGAAGGATATTTTTAATGTTATGGAAAATTATCACAGTCAGTTCAAATAATTGTAACAGGCCTGTGCATCTACTTGATGTCTCTTCTAAGCTGCGTCATCTGAAAGGAGTAGCAACTACAGTACATGGTTGTCCAGACAAAAAACATCCACAGTACTCACATAAACACAGCTTCTTTGGGTTTTCCTGCTTTGATGAACTCAACCTCGGCCTCTGCAAACTTGCCCTGGAAAAGAAAAATACAGACACAAAGTGGTATTTACAGTACCTATTTACTAACAAAAGATGATCATGAACCAGATGATGAGTAGGTTTCAATCAGTGCTGCACACAACAGAGATAGACAAATACAGAACTAATTGGATGTCAGATATGTCTGTGATAGGAGATTCAGAAAGTTTAGTTTAAAAATGAAGATATATCATCATCTAACCAGACAATAAGTTTGTTTTATACATTTTTAGGATAGGGCTGTTACCCACAACTAAATGAAGAACAGACAACAAAGCTTCATTATTATTTTACCTTATTCTGCATTTCGTTTGCTGTATCACCCAAAAGTGAATGTTTAAGGTAATTTACTTTTGGTAGTTTTTTAAATGAAGTCATAACTTGTCTCATTTTGCAGATGAATAGATGCAGCAGACTGTGGCAGGTTTACCTCATCCTCCAGGTAAATGGCGTGCTTGAGGTGAATATCAGGGACCTTGTCCTTACATGCGAGGTGAGCCAGGTCGAAGGCAAAATCAAAAGAACTAGAGAAGAGACAAATAACAGGGACAAAAGTCAGGTTCACTGTTTAATGAGTTCGGGTAGGACTGATATACTGTGTTTGGATTAATGGTACCAGTAGGTTTGGTAAGATTTGTTCTTCTATTCCATGACTTGGGAACTATAGAGATTCATCCACTACCCATCAAAAGTTTGGACACACGTTCCCCCAGTGGTTTTCCTTGATTTTTACTATTTTCAACATGGCCTCGCTGAGAATAAATTTGTGCCATTTCTCACCATCATAATGTACTTTAGACTGTCAGTTGTCAACTATTGTACAAATCCATATTATCAAGAAAGAGTAAATGTAAAGAAAAAAAAACAGAGTTCACCATTCAGTTAATCTGAGAAATCTCAAGAAATTTGAATGTGTCCCCAAGTGTAGTTGCCAAAACCATTAAATTCTATGATGAAACTATCTCTGATGAGAGCTGTCCGAGGAAAAGAAGACCAAGAGGAAACCAGGGACAGTCCTCATGAGAGCCACTTTTACTTTTTGACAAGGCATACATGAGAACTGAAAACTGTTCCATGTGACCACCTCATGAATCTGAAGAGGGAATGCCGAAAGCGTGCAAAGCTGTCATTAAAGCTAAATGTGACTACACTGGACAATCTAAAATATAAAACATGTTCTGGGTTGTTTAATGCTTGTTTGTTTACTACAAAATTCCATATGTACTCTTTTACGTTTTGGATGTCTTTAGTATAAAATAATTAAAAAAAAAAAAAACACTGAAGGAGAAGGTAGTACTGAAAATGCAGTGGAGAAAGTACACAGTACACATCTGTACTCAGATGTGTAACTTGAGGAAAAGTTGAAATTAATAGTTACAGCCCTGCATACAAATCCTTACAAAAGTGGAACTCCTAACATTTTAGCATCAAAATATAATCAACATACTACAGGAAAAAATGCTGAGGTTACTACTCACTAGTTATTGCAGGCAAACTCAACAGCGTACTCCAGAAGGCCGAGCTTGTTGAGCAGCTTCACAGCGGCCTCTCCCCCCAGACTGCGAGCCCACAGGTAGGCCACCTGCTTCTGGGCGCTGGGACCTCCATGGCTCTTTGCAACCTGACACACACCCACACACACACACACACATAGAAATGTTACTATTACTATCACATTTGTTGGAGTCCCTCAGCACCTTAAAATACAATGCAGATAATCCCAGAGAAAGTTACCAGTACTGTAGTTCAAAAATGTAGATGTTATTATGATTATCAATTAACAATCTACTTCTCGAAGTTTGTGTCCTAAAGTTAAAACGTTTGGGAACCTTCTGTACAAACTATACATAATAGTTCTATAGTTATAAAAAATAATTCACAATAATAACAATAATTCCTAAATCACTTCAAGGAAAGACTCTTAACATTGAACTTCATTTATTTTGTACACAAACCTCTGCAATCCTTGTGAGACTAGCCGGAAACCATCCCTCTACCAAATGGCAACCTCCTTGGCTGCACCGTGGGTCATATGCAGAAGTGTTAAAATTTGCAATAATGTCAAACGCCCCCGGAGGGATGACTCCAAAAGCGAGTCAATCCTCTCACAGTCTTGTGTTATGTTAAAATGGAAAACATCAGAGCCTGGCACAAGCTACAGCTTTGGACTCGACAGTTTGTCTATGAACACTGTATGGGGATGAACATTTTTAAACATCACCCGTGCAGATGACCCAGACCTTGATATTTATGAATAACAAAAGTCATTATAGTCCTGTAGCCTATGATGTAATTTGTGGTACAAAACAATCTCAAAATAAAAAAGTACCAGAATTATATAAGCTTCTATATTCCTTTCCGATACCATGTAAACTTTATATATGTGCACTTTGCAGATCTAATAGATTTACATAAAATAAATTAGTAGCATGTTAGCCACCACTAGCATGCACATACATTTAGGTTACATGGATGTGAGGGTAGTTAAGAAGCTCATTTAATGTTGGTGCCACTGTCTACTTTCACAGCATATGGGAGCAGTCCTTTTTTATAGAATAGCATTTAAGGATAGGTGTTTTGATTGACAGGGGTGTCGGAGGTAGATACATCCAACCTCAGCTCCACTCATACAACATTTTTAGATCAGCATGAGTAGACAGTGATGTCAATAAGGTGATGCGCTTGGGCTCCTTATTTGAATTTCCAAATGAGTATTTAGAAACATATTGATGATGTCGCAGAGGATTTGTCCATCTTTTACATACAGTCTATATTCAAACGTACCCTGTGTGCCTCCTCCCACATGTCGTTGACTCTGTACATGTTGATGGCTGCCTTCCACTCTCCAGCCTCCATGAAGTGGTATTCTGCCACCGAGAACCGTGAATCAGCCTCCAACTCCTACCAGACATGGAGACACTTTAAACTACAGTATATGTATATTCCATCCATCCATCATCTTCTGCTTATCGAGGTCATGGGAGCAGCACCCATTCAGAGAAGCCCAGGCTTTCCTCTCCCCAGCCAGCTCCTGCCACTCCTCTGGGAAGCCCCAAGGTGTACCCAGGCCAGCCAAGAGACACGGTCCCTCCAGCGTGTCCTGAGTCTTCCCTGGGGCCCCCTCCCACTTGAATATGCCTGAAACACTGCAACTGGCTCCTCTTGATGTGGAGGAACAACAGTTCTACTCTAAATACTTCCCAGATGGCTGATGGCTAGTTGTTAGTGGACTGGTAGACTCCACCAGTCCACCAGTCTACCTTGGCCAAGTAGAGGCGAGTTTTCATCTTAGTTTTACCTTGGCCAGGTGGAGGTGGGTCTCCGTCAGCAGGTCGGGGTGGTATTTTGCCACCATGCGGATCACATCATCGAACATCCGGTTCTTTTTGTACATGGTGATGGCCTGGTCTGGCTGCTTCACTGCAACAAACAGTCTGTACAAAAACACACAATCCAATCATACCAAGGTCTGAAATTCAAACCGCCAACACTGACACAATGGAACAGGGTGACATATTGCTATAAATATGTAGTTACCTTTCAGCCTCCTTAAATTTCCCATCTCTTTCCAGTTCCTGAGCTCTGCTGACATACAGAGCCATGACTTCCTCCTCCGTCATGCACTTCACTGCCAACTGACAACAAAACAAATCCCATCTGAGAAAAGCAGCTTGATTTAAACTGACTATATCACCATCATTCACTCTGATTTATTTAGGACATTTTAACAACTTCTAAATTTGAGGTACCCACAAAATTGAATCAGAATAGTCAGAATGATTTACTCCTCTATTATCCATGTTGGGGCATTCACATGCTACCGTGTACAGTTCGTACTGACCTTGTGCGCCTCCTCCCAGCGTCCTGCAGCCGTGTACATGTCTATGGCGTCTCTAATGTGACCTCCTTTGACAAACAGCTGCTCTGCCACCTGAAGGACATTAATGACATAATTGCAATTAATGAATCACCTTCTCCTTCTATGTTTGTTTCTTTATTTGTATCATTTTCAACATTGTAAAATAATACTGAAGACCTCCAAACAGACACAGTAGATGTTTTATATTTAAAATTTCTGGTTTTCAGTTCACAGCTGTGTCTTATCAAGAGTTAATTTGTGCCATTTCTAGGCTTCTTAAGGTGCTTTAGACCATCAGTTGTCTTTTGCAGATGAAGGGTGGGTACAGAGTCAATAGTCCCACTATATATTTGTGCCACTATAACTTGTCTTAAATGTAATGCAAAGCTATCCTGGAGTCCAGATTGGTACCAGTATCTTCCTGATAGACCTAGCCTATGCGGAAGAAATCGTTCTGCTGTGAAAGCACTCTGCTGAGATTCAAGATGTGCTGACCACAGTGAAGCTGGAAAAGGTTGATACTACATTCAAGTACCTCGGATCTATTTCTTGTGTTTGGCCAGGGAGCATGTGAGATCATTTGCATACATGTTGACATGTCTTTGGCCAAGGTGGGAGATCTCACTGGCTGCCACAGGAAGGATCTACCAAGCAGTAGCCTACACGATCCTGCCCTACAGCTACGAGATGTGGCCAATGAGGGGGGCAGATATGAAGAAGCTGGAAGTTTTTCATGATTGCCTGATTCTTCATTGCAGATGCACCAACAGAGTACCACGCTCGAACCTTTGTCATAGGTGCGATCTACAGTCTTTGACATCTGTGTTGCTACGATGTCATCTGTGATGGTTCAGCTATGCATCAAGATGCCCTCCAGGTGGGCTGATTTGTGAAGTTCTTCTGCTGCCACCCCCTTCAACTAGCCACAAGTGTGCAGGAGACCAAATCAAGACCTGGGCTGCAATATTGAAAGAAAATTAACTATGAATCAGGTGTGAAGCAGCCCGGGATCAACAGGTTTTGGCTGCCTGTGTTTGTCATGCCATTACCAGAATATTTTATTTATTTTGTAGACTGGCATTCGCATTACAGTCCATTAAAAATCAGTACGTTAAACGTTCATCGTTACACATTGTATCATCTTAAAAGCACAAAATTGCTATATTATGTGAATTTATATCTTTGCATTCCATGGAGATGTCAAATTTCTCTTTTGGGTCTTCAGCCAAAAACTTCAGTAAACACTGTTCTAACACCTCAAAGAACAACACATTTGCATAGAATGGAAAATTCATTGTCCTGCTGGTGATAAGCATTATCAACGTGACTTTTTCCTCCAGTAAATCAATATTTTTGTGTGTTTGATGTAGAAATGTGAATACTCTGGTGATTACAATCTGTGCCGTTATTGTTTTTGCTACATCATCTTTCTACATTCACAGGTGTGTGCTGTCTTTTATTGTTTTTAGTTTGCAGTGAATTCAACTTTCCTGCAACTTCTACAAGTTGGAGAGTGAAGTGCTTGTTATCTTAATTACTTTCTGTGAATATGCCCATAGAGCAAACGGATGGAAATAGCTGCTATTTTCAGAGCCTGGCAGCCTGTGGAGGCTGTTTGGCTCAGCTGAGCTCATCAGAATAAGGACAGCTCTCACTCTGCTTTGTCACTTTTCTTTGTACATACGCCTGGTTTTTACTTCTCTCTTCCCTCTTTAAACAGTTCTGTATTTTCAGTAAAACTATTGTTACAACAATTGCCAGACACCCTCAAGCAAAGAACAGTCAGTGTTCCATGGACCCTGAACTGAAGTTGCTGGTGGTTTTATGATTGCATATGTGATTGTTCAGACCTTCTCTTCAAAATGCTGAAAGCTTCAGTAGGCCATACAGTATATGCATTTTCAGCCCTGCTGAAAAAAAACAAAAATCAATAATAGCCTTCAGACTGACTGTTTAGACTTTTGTACATCCATTTTCCCTCTTCCACACCATGGCCATGCTATTATAAATCATATTTTGGCTTCAATTTTACACATGAAATAATGCTGTATCAGTCTGTCTATACGCAGGGTGAACGACAGAGAGGGCGGAGCTACAGCAATACAGTGTGCACTTTCTGCCGACAGAAGTTCAAAAAATTAGTTCTTGTTTTTTGAAGGAAGACGTCTACAGGTATGTATCCTTAGTTTGTGTGTTACCTACAGTACATAGTGGTACATGCATGATTTAAAGGCGCAGACAGGAGTAGAAGCAGTACTAATGCACTGCTGTGGAACAACGTGCAGCAAAAAAAACATCTAATGATGTTTTCAGACACCTAAAAAGGCATGTCTGAAAACATCATCATTTGTTTGAGTGTATATATATATGTGTTTTTACGGAGCAGGTTGGCTGACAGAAGAGATTCAATCAATTCAATTCAATCTTTATTTGTATAGCGCCAATCATAATCGCCGATTATCTCTAGGCACTTCACAATTCGAGGCTGAGACCTCATGACTACACGGACAGCAAACCCAACAGAACCACAGAGAGCAAGCCAAAGGCGACGGGGGGGAGGGGGAAGATTATGTTTACTTTTTTTTCTTTTTTGTTACATCTCATAAAATAGAATGATTCAACTTGAGTTGGCCGCAATCTTGAAGTGGTCAATAATTACTTAAAAATCTCTTAAAGATTCAAGATTTCAAGCTATCCTATTGACATTGCAAGTATATGGATACCAATATCCAGATAAATAATTAAAACAAATAAGACAACGTATTTTAGAACTAAAATGCCTATTTGTTTAATCCAGTAATGCCTGTACTCTCTAGTGGTTTAAGCTGTTCTCTGACTGTACACTTCATCATTCCACAGTGACCAGTTTATCATCCAACTGAATAATCATTCTAAGAGCTCATTTAAGCTGGATGTAAAATACACCCATGGAGACTTCGGCTCATACAGAGCATTCCTGTTATCCATATTTTGGCATTTCTTCCCCAAGCTCATGGATACACATGAAACAGAGCAGTACTCGGCCTTTCGCTATAACTATTTTTGTTACTCGATATATTGCTTTCAAAATTAATGGAGTTAATGATGGTTATTTCCTCTAACTCACTCTCAGCTTAGTTTTTTCTCATGTAAATAAACACACCTTCACTGATTGTGCTGAGGAAAATGATTGTGGTCAGGAAAATTACCGCAGTAGTTTTCACTGATCGGTCAATAGGTCGATTACTTGACTATCCACACGGGCCAAAGCAGCACTACCTCTAGTAACCAATAGTTCAAAGATCAGCATATTATCAAAGATACAATGAGGATACAAAATAAAAGTCAGTGGTTATATTTAATGTCCTTGAGCCCATCATCCTTTACAATACTGTCTCTGCTTTTACCTCTTGAGAATGACATGTTTGTTGATTTTGTGATATGCAAGTTTTCAAGTACTCTCAGGTGTCCTCTCATAGATGCATTGCTTAATATTCATGTCAACACAAACAGTGTATGCAATCACATGGGCAGTGAAGGTTACATAATTTGAAACATATATCTTTACACACATAAATGGACTCGAGGTTGCTGTGCATCATCAACTCGTCCTGTGTAAGGTAAAAGTACTGAGTCTGGTATCTTTGAAGAGAGTGACAGAATGATTCAGTTCTTTGTCAGAAAGGACTGCCAGGAAAGGACAGCGAGCTAAACTACTTCAAGCTGGGGGGCTGTCAATTGACCTCTACTCTAGATTATTTCTGCCACCCCACTATAAAATGTGCAAACTTACCCTTTGACATTTTACCTTTCATTTGCACACACACTAAAAGAAGATTACAAGACGCTTCCATGGACAGACACCAGCATTGGTGATGTGTGTGCCATGAGGGTGCATATATTAGAGACAGATGTGCAGACATTTTATATTGCCGGTGGCAAAATGTCATTGCCTTCTTCATCCCTCTGGCCATAACAATCTAACTGACCTGCATGATGTAGAGGCAGGTATGAGCTCTTAGCCTGCGGACAACAGTATTTTTATGAGCTAAAATATTTAATGAAAGTCACTGAGTCCAGGCGTAGCTACATATTATATGAAGACGTAGGTGGAAAGACTGTCGAGCCAAGTAGCAGCAGTAGAACACGATGTACAGTATGTCATGTCAATTCACCACAGCATGAAGACTGACAGGTACTGACCATATACACACATGCATCAGTGCAGAGACTCACCTATGCACATCTTTTAAATATAAGCTGAGCAGCTTTTTATTTACTTCACAAAGGGAGATTTGTTTTTACCTTTGATAATTTTGAAGTATCTGTTATCATAATGGTGAGCCATTACAGGAAGATTCAACGCAAACCAAAACCTGAAAATAGTAATACAGTGGAACCTCGGACAACAACCGCTTCTGACAACGACAAATTTGGATACCGACAAAAAAAAAACTGCAAAAAAATTGAACCGCACAACGATGAATTATCCGGGCAACGACCAAAGACGTGTCTAAGCCCGGTTCACGTATGCGTCACTTCCGGGTCTCGACGAGAATGACCCGGAAGTGAGGCATAGCGCTAGGGAAGCTAGCGGCTAGCTAGCGGTAGCCGGCTGTGAAACAAGACTGCCTCACCATCAGCATCTATGAATCAGCTCAACTCCTTAATGCAGAACCCGACAG
>JAQQAE010000100.1:0-43822 GCA_029823295.1 Pseudamia nigra | reverse complement strand
TTACTCAAAAAGAATAACCAAAGCACAGTAATTGCCTCCTGTCTTGGTTTTTTTTGCTGATTTTTTTAAAGTCCGTGGTCTCTGAAAGTCGTCTTAATCAACTCAAGACACTTTGTTCCAAAATAAATATAGCACAAATTTGTCCCTTGTTGTGCGGGTTGTGTCAGGAAGGGCATCCGACGTAAAAAACCTACACCAGGTCATACATGCGAATCATTGGTGTTTCGCTGTGGCGACGCCTGAGGGGAGCAGCCGAAAGGAGAAGAAGAAGATGATGAAACCTATGAATTCCTTGTAATTGCATGTTGAGAAACATTCTTAAACTGTTCATACAGTTGTTCACGAATTGGTGAACATCCTTGCTTGTAAACGTTTCCCTTTAATTCCCAACCTTGACACTCACCTGTTCCCAGTGAACCTGCTCACCCCTGGAACGTTCCAAACATTCCTCAACGCTCCCACGCTTCTGTTGCCCCCATCTCAGCTCTACTGGAATGTGTTGCGGACATTCACTTAAAAACGAGTGAATATTTGCAGAAGAACAAGTAAAGTTTATCAGTTTGAACATTAAATATCCTGTCTTTGCAGTGTGTTCACTACAAATCATCACAAACCCCAAGTGGAACCATTCCAGTTTAAACCTTTCTACACGGGGAGGTTTTCAACAAGAAATAATAATTTATTTTGGCTTTTGATGCATGCAGCTATTCTGAGTCTTCAATGTACACTATTCATACTGGTGTCATAAATGTATATTTGCATGCATACTGTTGAGAGTGCTTGTAAAGGATAATAAATGGGAAAAGTAAGCACATTACAAAGCCGTGTTTCCCACCCCAGCTTTGTTGTCCTCCACCCTTCCAGGGTCCATGTAGGGTGTTTGTCTGCTCTGTGGAGACTTCAGCCCCATAAATCTCTGTGTGTTTGCTGCAGGTGACTCAGGCCTCCAAGGTGTGGGGAGAGGTCCCTTTGCCAGAAGACTTGGAGGCAGAGAAAAGTGTCCAGGCTGCACGGAGTTTACTGGATGATGACGAAGACTTTGTAGATGATGAAGCCTCAGGAGGTGGGCCTGATTCAGACTGAGTGACCACAAACCACAGCAACAGCTGTCCTTAATTCATGGAATTATGTTTGTCATTATGCATTCCTGAAATTATAAACCCATGCCAGAGCTGAAAAGTAAGGCTAAAACAAATGCTTGCACAAATAACAATCAAGTTTTAAACCCAGTTATATCATGGTGTAACCTGAAAAATTATGTCGCCCTGAAACTTTAAACTCTAAATTAAAATGAGATACATTATCTTTAAACTTGCACTTGAGGAGGCGTAACCTGGCTGTATGTCTGAGCTGAACTAGACAAAATAACCCTCTCCCTCAAAGAAAGTTTTTGACTGCCTGAACCCAGTTGACTTTTACATTGATGCTAAGTTTCTCTCAAAATTCCAGTTCTGCAAGGATTTTTCTGGAAGCAAATTGTACCACATTGGTGCAATACATTGTTACAGATGTACAAACTTGGAGGGCTTACTTTTTATTTAAAGCCAAAAGATGATACTGTACTCTGTTTCCTCCTTTAACGTGGTGCAACAGAGGATAAAGAATTGTCTGAAAATCCTCTTTGTTACACTGATACTGAATACTAACTTTCTGGATTGAGGAATTAAGTCAAAATGTGCTTGAAATAGTTCATACTAAGTCCTGATGACATTTAAAATGCTTCCAGGTTTTGTTAGTTAACATCTTCTCTGCAGATTTTATGTCATGCATGTTTCATACGTAAACATAGCTATTTCTCGCTTTGACCTCATCCCCGTAATTCTGTTTCTGTCTTCAAAGATTTACCCAGTGGGGAGGATGACGGAAGCACGCCGTGGCCTCCACCAGTCTCAAGTAAGTTAGCGGACAGCCTAGTGAATCTTACATTTCTGATATTTCCCTTTGACAGGTTTTGTTTATGTGCAGAATATCAACCTCTAACCCTCCTCCATCTGTGACTCTGACATAAGTGTCTGTATGCAGTGCATTTGCGGGTGTCTGTGCCTGAATGATGATGCCTTCACATCCTGTTACACCCTCTCTGTCCTCACCAACTTGCCAGAGTCTGGTCAAAACACAGGCACCAGCTTTGTCTTTAAAGACATAAACATCTCTTCTTCCTTCTTGTCCTTTTAACTAGCTGCAGCGGTGACAGCACAGTGAAATATGTGAAAGTCAGATGAGCAATAAAGCTGCAGTGCAGTCCCTGTGTTTTGCATTTCATTAATTACAGCCCTTTCCCCATCCATTTTAGTTTTGTTTACTTATATGGACGTCCCACTAGACCACATTGAATCCTGGTGAAACATAAATTTAATATTTTGTTGAATTAACTCTTCATTTCCAAGGACCTTTTTGTGTGAAATGCAGTTTGAAAAATTCCCTACATTAATGTCAGCATAATTTTATCCTCATTTTACAGGTAATTAATTTACAAAAGTAGTAAAATGCCCTGACATGTGATTTCCTTGCTTAATAATGACAGAGGTGACCTATCAACATCAGACGCTGGTACTTTCAGTTTTGTGGGGGTGATAACGTCATGGCAGGATAATAGTTTTGGTAGCAGCCGTGAAAGGTGACATCAGAGCCGGGGCACATAGCATGTGCCTTGCACACAAAAATAGCACTGCTTTGAAGCCATCGCTAAGTTTGGATAGTTAAAGGAGCCAGAGGAGCATTGATATTAATATTGGTATTGTTTACAGCATGTGACAGATTGGACCGATGAACTCAAAAGAAATTGAAGTCAGTTTGTAGCACTGCACCAATGGAGAAAATATCTGTTTAATACTTTGTAGATGACAAAGACTGATTTATTACTTTGCTAAATTCTTTCCTCCGTAGTTCGCAGTTTGCTCACAACCGCCTGCAGCAAGGCTGAGGTGATTTTAAAGTTTCACCATTCGGCATCATGATGCTCTTTAATGTGGACTCTTTCCTTTTTTCAATGAGTTCTCAACATTATTCCATTTTGAACAGGAGTGAGGAATTTCAAACTGAATTCACACTTTTGTCCCCAAATTTGATCCAGCACCCTGGACTTCTCTGATTAGTCAGAAATGAACTCATCATAACATTCAGCCACCAGGGCTAATTTTTCTTTCCAGGAACGCATGTAAATAACTGCAACTTGACATCTTAATCAAATAATAATAATAATAATGTGCTTTACAATTGTAGCTACTTTTTGTAAAGCTGTACATGGAAGAATTCATGGATAACAACAATAATTATATTTTAGCATTAAATATAATTTCAATTAAAGAGCTTGTGCATACTAGTGGATTAACCATCATAGACACGTGAACATGATTTTGGTAATTACCAGTACTTTTAATTTAGGGCAGCTGTGGCATAAACCTTACATTGGGTGATGATTTCGTTAGAGCTAGAAATGTGCACCAAGAACTATGAAAGTTAATTTATACAAAACCAGTTTGTTTTGTATTTTCCGAGGGGGTGGGAAAATACTCTCTGACATGAGCCTACAAACATTCTCTATTACTTTGGTTTATTGTGTCAGTTACCATAAACTTCTGAGCTTTTGGAGCCATGTAAAGGTCAGTGTTGCTTTAATGTGAAAATGAAACAGGAGCCTGTATTTATGAAGTATTTTCTTTAATATATCATCCTATATATAGGTGGCTTGACAGTTGCAGTGTGCTCAGTGTGATTATGCTGCCATCATTGGGCATGCTGCCTATTTCCATATATAGAGCTGAGGCTGACACTAATAGGAAGGAAATTTGGTTTCCTGTGTTGAATACAGAATTCTTTGCTGAGTGTCTCTGTCCTACATCCCATGCCGGCAACTGCCTTCCTTCCCACTCTACTTAAAAATGAGAGACCAAGGTGCCACTGTTGCCCCACTATGCCTCACATCCTGTTGTCTGACTGTTAGGGAATTCCCTATGTCTCCAACTTGTACATTAAAGTGGCAAAAACATCTGGAGTCTAAAGTGTTTTGACATGAGGCTATTTTGAGGCCCTGAAGTCCATTGTTGTTGTATTGTTCCCCTAATCATGGTCTGCGATCTCCAAAAATATGAACCATGTGTCCCATGTCCTCCTAACCTTATGTCATGACCTATGTGCTCACATCTCCAAAGAGCCTTCTGGGAGACAAAATCTGGCCTATCACATCCATGAGAGACTGTAGTTGTTCCATGAGTTCTGTTACAGACATTCCCACTGCTCCAAGGGTATTAGCCACTTTGTTTAGAAACTGAAGAAACAAAGATACCATATGCACTTAGTCATGGCAGCGGTCACTGAAGGAGGCAGCTGAAAATTTCCAACTGCTAACTTTGGGTCAGAAGCTTGAGAGTTTGCACAGATTGCACAGATTTGACACTGATCATTAATCATTGAATGTTTAAATATGCATATTTACTCCATATATTATTAGAGTATAAAGAAGACTCAATTTTCAAGTTGGGATCATTATGTAGTGGAGTTTAGTTGAGTTTTTAGTCAAATTTACCTGTAAAACACAGTTTTATAAACAATCTTTGATCTACACAAATTTGGCTTAAACATGTCGTTCATTTTTCACATGATTCAGAGGATGAGAAGAGAGGTATGTCTTATGTTTAGTCTCAGGAACATTTTGTTTTAACTTCAGGTTCAGGCTGTTCTTGATCCACTGTAAATGCTGTCTCAGACTGCATTTTTGTGCAGCTGGTTTTAATTCTAGTCGCATCAGTAGGTAAAGGGTCTTCAAATAACACAATTCAGATTGATCTGTAATCTGTAGCATAAAGCAGATGTTGCAACATAAGAGGGCGGTACATCATGTTAACATAAGCTTGAGCGCCTGGCTGGGCTGCTCAGATGGCCAGTGGACTGGTTAAGGCAGGGCCACCCACTCAGTAGCAGTTGTTTCATTGTGAGTTTACTAGCTGTTTGTGGAAATGATTGTGTGTGTTTTAGTTTGAGTGTCAGATACACAGAGCCACTCGCACAAGTTGTACAGAAGGACAAGTACTGGCAGCTGCAGCTATTTTGGGGGGTCTTTGTTGTTGCACTGTTGGGGGGCCTCAAGGTGGTCAAATACAAACTCACAGTGCAAAAGTACTATTCTTCACAATATAACAAGCGGCAGAGTCCCATTTGTGAGCCCTGTAGTTGTGGAGTTAGAGCAGAGGAAGCGTGACCTGCACCATTAAAGGACGTACTTGATTTAACTTTTGCCAGATTTTTTTTTTTTTTGCCAGTAATAAAGGTCTGCACCCTCCATTCACAAAGAGTCACTTGTGACTGTAACTGTTCATAACGCACTTCGGGTGGGCATTGTTCCGAAACACTACTTCCGAATGGTCTTCGTCACTGCCTTGAGCCTTGTTACCTAGCCCCATGATGCTCCACTCTGTTGTACCAATAACAAATGTGTTGCCTTGGAGAACTGGCTTGTGCCGTTCCTCTTTAGGAAAGAGATGTTGAGGCTTTTCGTTGAAAGTGTGTGCAGCTGTTTGAATTTTTTTTTTCTTTAGGGCAGTGTCAAGGACAGGATTGAAACTGATATATCTATTTGTCCATATGATAATCTACACTGCAGCAGGAGAGTGCCTTAAATAGGAGAGGATCAAATATTTTTTTGTTACAAAACAAATACAGAGTTGGAAGTTGTGATTTTTGGCTGAGTATTCTATTGTCCTGTAGACTTCCCAGATCAGCGTGATTATTTGAACAAAGCTGCACAGTGACTTCCTGCTTTAACACAAGGGAGTGTCCATGATGAATGACACCTCTCCTGGGATGTTATAAGATAATTTTTCACATTAAGTAAAGCTACTCCTCTAGTTCTGACATATCACTTACAGATAATCTTTTATCTTTTCTTCCAGTTCCTGTCTGTTCATACAGCTGCTGCCTTGTTTCAGAGATCATGGCCTGGTCTGAACACACAAGAGTGAGGAGCTATAATAAAGGAGCTGCCCTCCTCTGTCTGGGCCATGCTTACATTGACAAGGATCACAACATATCTGCAGCCTTTGAAGTAGCGGATGCTTCATTAGCTTTAATTAGTTTGGTCACTATTCTTGAGGGAGACCACTGATGGTTGTGTTGGGCAAGTTTTTTTTCAGTGGTTTCCTGCATGTTGTAAACTTTAAATGTTGTCTTTTTGAGGGCATATTCATTTCTGTAGCTATAGTGGCTTTTCACCTGATACCGCTCTGTTATTAAATAAAATCTCCTTACAGCGCTTTTCTCTGTAAAACATACCACAGCTAGAGCTATCAAACTATCAGAAGCCATATGTTTTTTTGTTTTTTTTATGGGTCCAGCTTTAAACAGCTGGATCCAGCATACTCACTTGATTAAGAAGGAGCTGTTGTTTACTACTGTCTGTCGAGGTTTATGGAGTGGACTCTGAGAATCTGGATTGGAGCAATAAAATCGGCAGCACAGTCCTAGTTTATATAATAGAAAACGCACATTTTAAAATCTAGATTTATTTATATAACAGTTTGCCCCCTTTTATTGAATATAATGACAGAAATAGTTTTGTACATTTTTAAAAGTTTCCGAACTACCAGTAATCCTCCTCAGTTGACATTTCGGAACATGCCCCTTGGTGTAAATGCATCCAAAGCAGTGGAAGAATGAATGAGTCACTGCAAAACAGAAGGTGGTCATTGTTGCCTGTGCCAGTGTGGAGGGTTTAACTTTTGGTAAGAAAACTGGTTTTGATGGCCCTCAGTTCTTTCCATTTATGTAGGAGAGAAAACAGGAAGCAGCTCCTCCCTGCATTTCTGCCCATCCCTAGGGTGCATGTGTGTGTCAGAGAGAAAAGATACAAAGAGCAGCGTGTGGAAGTGTGTGTCTGGATCGTAGGATATCCTTTGTTGGACTAAAAAGGAGTCATTTCTAAGAGATGCCCTCTGACCTTTTCTCCTTGACACTGTCATGCAAGCGGACATGCATGTTTGCAGACAGACTCTCTGAACTCATTAGTGCCTGAACGCACCACAGGCTCCCCACATCCTCTGTCCCATTAAGGATCCACAACATGGGACTGCTTTTGATCAGTGAGACTAGTGACAGCTTGCTCACACAGAATTCATATTAACATGTCTGGCCTCATGAATAACTGAAATGACATTTTTTTCATCTTTTTTGTGCAAGAATACAGACAGTTATATCCCGTTAGAGTATTTTTGTTCTGACAAGTTCAGAAGCTTTTACTGATTCATGCACCTGTTTGAAGAAAGCTCTTTTGGTAGTTCTCTCTCTGATTGTCACTTTCTATTTTCTCTCCTCGCTTCCAATCATTTCCTTTCTAACGTTCCTGAAACTTTAACCCCTCTGCACCTGCCTGGCTAACTTGGTCCTTCTCCCCGGTCCTTGTGTCGCTTTTCTTGTTTGATCCTTGACCTTTGGCTCCCTTTTGTGCCCCGGCGACCTCCACGTTGCGTCTCTCCCCTTGTCTCTTGCTCTTTGCCTCCCATTGCTTGCCATAGCGCCGTGGTTGGACTCTTCACATATGGGGAACATACAGAGCCCAATTGAACAAAGCTACCGTAAGTCCCGATACACTTTTTTTCTTTTTAATGCAGTGGTTTCTCTCTTCTCTTGTCTTTGGCACACTCTGCTGTCACCTGCTCTACTCAGTTATGCACTCTTATTTCCAAATGCACTCTCAGATAACATTCCAAGGAGGAATCGGCTTGGGCATGCGGTGAGTCCAGCTGAACTGTTTTTCCAAGTGCAGGCATTTCCACAGTGTTTTCTGATGCCAGTGGAAAATGATGGGGTTGTTCCATCGAGTAATAGTTCATCTCATTCGAGTGACAACACTTGCAGTTCCAGTTGAAAACATCTTTGCAAAGAGATGATTGCCTGTGTGGACCGCCAGCTCAAAAGTGTTTTCCACAATCTAATGTGATTAAGTGGTTTAAGTAATCTCAGCCTTTTACAGATGTCTCATTTCAAATATGTGAACCAGCTGTTTTGCAAAATCACTCAAACATGAGTGTGAAGTAGTACACATAGTGGTGATTTCTGTTACGTTGCAAGCTGTTGGAGGGCACAGTGGGGCCAGCTTAGTTGTAAAGCCAATTTTTTGTTCTCAAGAGTTGTTTGGCTTTTTTTGGTAACCAAAAAAAGATTTAAAGAGCAGAGTGTCATCTCTAGAAGCGTAAAGTTGAGAGAAGGCTTTGAGGCTGTAAGGAAATATAAGAAAGAAAAGAAATGAGTGTATTATTGTAGGATTTTGATGGGATCACTGGTGCACTGTGGTTTGGTCTTGTTCTTGCACAGTATGTCCTGCTTGTCTGTCTCTCCCAGCAGCTCGGGTGGTGTTGGGTGGATGCTGTGGGCTGCCTTGAGGGTTGAAGGTCAAGCCCAATGCGGCTGGGCTTTAAAGGCCATGCTGGGCTCACAGCTCAATCAAGTCTTTGTCTTCTGCACAGGCCTCTATGTGTTTGGCAGGGGCCCATTGCACAAAGCCACCACAGTTCTGCTCAACAGCTTTAATAGCTAAATAAGTTTGTGAATTAAGAGCGTAGAATGAATTAATAGAGAATTTTTCCAGATCACTTTTTTTTTCATCCCACCCGCTCTGCCTGCACTCTGCCAGCTTCATCACCCTTGATGGTGGTGGTGGTTAACAAGGGAACCCCCACCCCCTCTGCTGGAAACAGTGAATGATGTACAAGAGAATAGGTTATGGGGAAAAAGAGTTGCTTGTTAGCAGCAGAGCAGAATCCGGCACGCTCATCAAAGGAGCCCAGGCGGTGGCAGTCCGTAACGTCAAAGCGGCGAGCTCAGAGAGTTGGAGCAGCAAGCCGATGCTGAACTGGCGATGAATGCCCACTCAAGTGATTAGATTATATGCGGGTCAAATGAGGAGCTTTGAAGAGTATCTTTGATGTTGCCTGTGCTTTTCTTCCACGTTCAGGCCTAACAATTATTTCTATAAATCTGACACTAACAGCCTGCACTCATGCACTCTGGTAGGCCCGGCCAAACCATACAGCCCTGTTGTTACATGTATGCCGTACTGTGTGTTTTCATAGGCAGTGTTCAGTTTACATTGTCACAAATGAGGCTTTTTCTCAGCAGGAACAGGACGCTTTTTAGTGCCAAAGTAATGTCTAAGGAAAGGGATTTTAACTATTTTAAGAGGACAGCTGTTTACCAGCCAAAACTTAGCTACAGAAGGCAGCACGGATCCCCACTGACTGATAATCCAGCAAGCACACAGTCTGAGGGTGAGACAAAATCTTTCAACTTTAAATTAAATAGTTGCCTGTTAGCATTAAAATGTCTGCTGTCACTGTCCACATCTACTCCTATGTACGGTAATTATCCACAGGAAAGGGAAGAAACCATATAAATGGAGAGTGTGTATTGCAGCCTTTGTAGATTCTGCTCAGTGTCTATGTGTTTGTGTGCTTTTACTTTGCCCATATTATATGTGTTTGTAAGCAGAGATTCAGCAGATGCCTACTTAGAACATGACTCCTTTCTTTTGGCAGGCAAGTAGCATCTGACTGCAAGAAACAGTACAAATATTGACTTCCTCCCTAAACCCACTGTTCCCGTCTGAAATGAGAGGCTGGCAGGCCCAGCCTAACAAAGTGTTGGCAGGAGGGGGAGAATGGGGCACCCTGTGGGCCTGCGCTATTTACAGTTTTGTTGGCTGAGCTTGTGACTGTGGAATCATAACGATACAGCTGACATTATTGATAATAATCAGTTGCTCAAGTAGCTCATCAAGATGTTTTATACATGTAGTTGAATTTTGGCAATGTTTTACAAGAGATATGTGATATGTAAAGATTTTAAAGCCAGGACTCACATGTAAGATTTTTTTTCCTTGGCCATTCATTTTCTGCTGCATCAAGTTGAATGCAAACTAGGAAACAAAGATGAAAGTAAAACTGTACAGTTCCATTTCATAATTCTTTTAGTAGTTTTATGTTTGGTTATCCCTGAACTTTATTTTGTTGTTTTATAAAGTAATCCTCCTAAAAATACTCTGTAGCATATGAAAGGATGATTTATCTCTTACCAAGTATATATGGAGAAAAAAATGCTGATTACATAAATGTACTGTTGAATCAAACATCCAATTTAGTTGCTCAATTTTTGAGTTTGTCTAAGCAGGACAATTAAAGTTGACACATGTCAGACTTGGCCTACTTCAAAGAAAATTTTAAATGAAGTGCTAAACTCATATGAGTTATATCTTACTGCACACTGAAGCAAAGTTTTGAAAAATATTTCACGTATATTTTTATACTGCAAAACAAACGTTTGTTATTGTTTAACCGTTTGAGTGTTATCTGAGAACAGTGAGAATTATATTCTCTTGAACAAACATATATTACCCCAGGTCCATTAATTCTTATAAAGAAAAATCAGCAGGTCCATACGTTCTGGTGAGAGTCGACTCGTAAAATAGTCAACTATGGCGCCATTCTGTCTCATTACCCACGCCGACGGTGTCGAGCGTGGGCAGGGCTGTCGCCTGTGTTTATCTTTGACTGTCTGTTTGTCTGTCTGTGCTCTACCTTGAGAACAAATGGAGCTAGGGTCACCAAACTTGGTACTTGGGTTGGCCTTGGGTGCCCCATCCCAGGCTATGGTATTGGGGTCAAAAGGTCAAGGTCACCAGATCAAGAAAGGTTCAAATACATTTTCGTCTATGGTGACTGTATTATTGGAGCTAGGAGCAAGACATTTTAACACAAGTTAGAATAGGGTCTTGGACAACCCCTGAAGGATCAATGGCCTTGACCTTGCATTTGACCTCAAAGATCAGTAGGTGAAAACAATAGGTCACTAATTCACCAAGTCTGAAATTTATTTGAGGGCTTATAATTTAATGCAAATGAGGGAAGGGACATTGAACTTGGTGTAAGAACTGCATTTATTCTTATATTTATCCTTAAATTAAAAAAATATAGTTTATGCCATGGCCAATGGGGACTTTCAAAACAAATCCATTGTATTCAATATTAAGTTCTTTAATATTTATATGACACAATTGTATAAAGTGGTATAATTTTGGGAAAGAAAACAAGCAAGCGCTGCATGTACATATGTAATGATAAACTGAATTCAATGACCACTTACCATAATTTTACTTGGCTTCTTTTGTCTTTTTTTGTTCTATTAAAATGTATGTTCTCCTGTTGAAGGTAAATAAATACATCAGTCATAGTTACTGACCTTACCAGTTGACAGTGTTACTCATTGCTGATATTTTCTTTACAATATTTGCACAAGTCAGCTCTATGAATATACATTTATAATGAGGGTGGCAGGAGGTGTGGGTCTGCACCTCTGATGAGTGCATTCTAGTTGACTAATCCTTTAGTCATGCACAACCCTACTGCAAAGCCAACTATACTCTTTGAATTTTAAATCAAAGTATTTACATAAAGTATTTGCTATAAGTAAATGATCTATTTGTTTTTTACATTTAACTGCGTTCTGATTACCACCGGCTTATATTGTAACTACACAGTAGTTAGTACTACATATTCTAAATGTATGTATACTTTATATTGCTGCTGTCTGACACTGCTGCATATGTTATGTTAGCTACCACTCTCAAGCCAATTAGCGATAAGCTGAAATCTTATCTTAGAATAGTTCTCTATGGGAAAAAATAAGTAATCAAAGCAATTGTGGAAACTGGTAATACAGTATTTATAGTCATAGTATTATTAGGCTTTTTTTGTGCCGAAAAGTTTTTAAATAAACCAGTAAGAGAAGTTCAGCACAACACACTAGATTGAGAAAATTGTCGTTTAACTCACTCCCGTGACACATGGGTGAGGTCACTTGTATGCATACAATGCAAATGATCCAAAATGTAAAAAAAAAAAAAACAGAATTGTATGGAAGCAAAAACAAAAAATCACTTTTTCCACCAGTTCTTCCAAGAGATTAGAGGATATATCAGCCACGCTGTAGCAGCTTTCAGGAATTCTCAAGGACACATTTAGCGGAGACACATGGGAGTGTAGACATTAAACTGGCAACTAGACTGGCTTGTACTGTCACAGCAAAGCAACTGCAGAGAATCTATTGCAGCTTGTGTTTGACTTACGTCGTACTACAGATGTGCCCTATGTTGATCCTGTTGACTTATATGTTCACTGACCTGCCACACCAAGCGAACATAGCCCCTCTGTGCGCCATTGATATAATCCTCGCTACTGCCTGCCTGATGTGTTTGACTTGGTGCATGTGGAGGGGATATGGAGGCCCCCTTCCAGAGTCACTCACAGAGGATTTTCTTCTTCTTCCTCTGCAGCCGCTGGCACAGATTTGATGCTGACTCAAATTCCTACTTACTTCCCAAACCTATGGTATCACCGACAGTCACTCAGGAGATCTGAAGTCAACTCATACCTGTGCTATTTCAGTCCATACTGTTTATATATTTATTGCTGCACTGACTGTGCACTCAGTCTCAAGTATGTGTCCCCATGTCACAGACCCTGAAAAAGACATGCCTTGGATCTTCAGTTTCACAGTGATATTTGTATGGGAGAGGGCTGATCATGCCTGTCTCAGCGTGTACTACTTGCTGGTTTTAGTACAGACTAGACCACAATTGAGATATGGAAATAGATGCCATAATTTGTTTGTGGCTTTAAGTTTAGCAACAAAAATGCTGCACAGCTTTTGCTTTCAGAAACTTTTGACCAAAGGCTTTCTTAAAGCTAATAATTCATACACGATATTACATATTGGATAGTTTCTACTCTTACTCAGTAGGAGTCTATTAAGGATACATTAACAAAAAAGAACAATATAATCAATTTAATTATAAAAAGACCTAAATAGTCAAGTAAAGTGCAAAAATGGACAAATTAAGCAACAAAATGAGCAAAAATGTACAAAAATAATCACAAAAATGCACAGAAGTG
This sequence comes from Pseudamia nigra, assembly GCA_029823295.1. Lineage (NCBI taxonomy): Eukaryota > Metazoa > Chordata > Actinopteri > Kurtiformes > Apogonidae > Pseudamia > Pseudamia nigra. The sequence goes on along the minus strand of JAQQAE010000100.1, from coordinate 30,887 downwards.
TAGCAAATGTGCGCTTTTATGCACATTTGTTGAAGTGTAACAAAATAATTAAATCAAGGAAGTAAATTATAAAAATAGAGTACGTAATAAGCATAAATATCCAAAAGATACAAAAATGAAGAAAATAATCAGCCAAATTACAAAAATAATCAGAAATTGAAATAATAAATATTTAATAGCAATGTAAAAAATTGAACAAAAAAGTCCACAAAACAAGCAGCAAAATTATCAAAAATGAACAAAATTGGCAACAGAATCTGTAAGAAAATGGGAAAAGTGAAGAAATTGATCAACAACACTGGTAAAATAAAAATTAAATGAGGTTGCATTAAATTCCATATTATGAAGTTACTCACGATTGGAGTAGTTTTTATGAGGTACTCTCTTACTTTTATTCAAGCACTGATGTTTTGCATACTTTTGCTTGAGTCACTAGAATTAGAAAGTAACAGTACTTTTACTCAAGTACTGGTTCTGTTTACTCCACCCACCTCTGTTTAATAAACTGCACCACTTAATCTTTAGTGCTGAGCCTGGCGGCGTCATCAGCTATTGTGTATTAAAGCTAACAGAATTTCTTCATCTTTCTGTGTTTCAAGTTTATTATAGAGCTCTCGTCAACTTCACGGATTCGCTTGTCTATACCCGCGATTTCGACAATATCTTCTCTCCGGCCTTTCTTGAAGTCTCTGAGGCAGTGGTCGACACGGTAAGTTCCTTTTCTGCACTGTCAAGGCAAAGTCTTCAAAATAGCGGTCATGTAGAGTACACTTAAGCTATTGCTACCTTATAAGGTTCATGACCTCATGTCTCAAAATAAGAGCCAGGTTTGTTCAATCCAACTTAACCAAGTCTGGATCTCCTTCTACAGCTGGAGTCAGAGTACAACAGGATTCCAGGTGTCCAGACAGTCAACGTTGTCCTCATTAAGTAAGAACACAAATCACACCTTGTAACACTTAAAGTACGGTAGATACCCCACGGCTGCTGCGGCTGTGCTGCTGCTACGGCTGGGGGATGTCTCACCCTGTGATATTTCTTTACAGTGGCCGGCACTGTGGCCCTGTAGTCTATAATTCATTGCATCTGTAGTTAGTCATTCTTTTTCATCCAGTGGACACACTACCTCTGGAAAGTCTTCCTGTGTAACCTTTGTTGCACATATGACAAGCTCTCTCTTGCCCTTGCAGAAAGGTTGTCAGAGATGATGGTGTGGATATATTTGTGGAGTTGGATGTGATGTCTGACTACAACAACAACGATGAACAAATCCGTAGTGTCTTGTACAACGTGGTGAAAGAAGGAGCCATTGCTTCCTACGTCACATCTGTCCAGGGCTTTCAGTTCAGACGGCTCGGAGAAGGTAAGGCCTCAGGTTCCTGCATGATGTTGGCTGCATGGTAAAAGAACATGAAGGTCCATTGCAGGGTTAGGTAGTTCCCTTAACATTTCTCTGTGATTTCTAGCTCAGTCTGTGCCTTCAGCGGAACCTATAGCAGTGCCAGGTTCGTACTGTGCCATGTCTGCTGCATGGTGCTGTGACTGTACTGTAGTAGTTGTAAAACGACTGTAGTATCTTCATGAAGACAGCACTAGACTTCTGAATCTGTTTTCTCAGGTTCACTTGTAGACAAGTATTACCTTTGCATGGCATGAGATTGACCAGGAATGCTTGGTATTTCTGGAAATTTGACCAACTCTGTATACAGGCATGTCAGCCATCTGCCTACCTGCAAAACAAATGTAGGGCATCTGTTAGTCCTTAGATAGTCTAAAATAGTATAATCTGAATTTTTAGGCCTTAATTTGTGAATATTATCTTCTGAGGTCTTAATAAATGCATTATAAAGGCTGACATTGTGCTTTGGGGAAATGCATAAAGATACTGCAACAACTGGAAAATTAACCCAGTAAACTGTAAAGGAAGCTGTGCATATGAGAAACTGTCAGCACATCCAGCTGCTGAAATGTGCTTTATGAGCCAATGTGGTGCCTTTGGGGTCTCAAAGTACTCCCCCAACTATGATCTTTACAATATGCCTGAGGGCTCTTATAACCCGTTGTTTTTTTAATTGGAGCTGTGCTGTGGCATTGATGCTGTGTACCGGCTGCATTGTAGCCTTCGCTTGCATGTCTTTGATTCTTCAACATTCCCTCCTCCATCCACTCTGCATCTCTCTCAGTAATCCCCAGCATCAGACCCTGCATGCCAGATGAGTACAGGTGTGATGACGGAACATGTATCCCGACGGAATATTTTTGTGACAACAGACCAGACTGCAGAGACATGAGTGATGAGCTCAATTGTGGTGAGTGGCTTCAGCTTGGCCCCACGGCAGGTCGTAACACAGTCGGCTATCGCATGGAACACTGGCTGAATTTGTGATATTTTCACCTATAGCGCAAGTTTTAGTGCAGTTTTGTACAATGGCCAAGTTTAACTGGTTTAAATTATTTTAGATACAAATCCGCCCATACCTCCAGTCACCCCTACCCCTCCCACCACGACCACCACTGCCAAGAAGACCCCTGGCCGCCCTGGACCCTGCAGGGCTGATCAAGCCTCATGCCAGAGTGGAGAATGCATCCCACGAGACTATGTCTGTGATGGTCAGAGGGACTGCTCGGATGGAAGTGATGAGTTCAGATGTGGTAAGTAACACAGCTGTTTGTTCTCAGACTGCACTAGTGTCCTAGTAACCTACCTTTTTTGCAATAGGGGAGACAAAATTAGATCATATCACTTTTTACTTCTTTTTTAGTCACGTGATACATTATTGATTCACTGGCCCCACGTAACAATATTTTTATTAAATTATGCAGTCACTACATACTTCCTGGAAAAGATGGTATATGTGGGCACTAAGCTAAAACTCGGTGCACTTTTTATGTAGACAGTTTTATATCCTTCACAAGGCTGTGAGGGATATAATTACTGCTTTTTGCCTTGTATGGGTATTTTTTTTCTTCAGTTATACAGACATTGTGATGTGTTGTAGCTGACTGTTCAGGAATATATTAAGTGTGAAACAATACAGCTATTCTTTCTGCACATTTGTACTTCATCCACTTCTCATCTTATCCAACCTTATTTTTCATAGGCACACCATCTCCCTGTGAACCCAATGAGTTCAAGTGTAAAAATGGTCGCTGTGCCCTTAAGCTCTGGCGCTGTGATGGAGACAACGACTGTGAAGATAATTCAGACGAAACAGACTGCCGTAAGTGTCCTTGTTTTAGGATTTAGACATGTTTTATTCCCTTCTGGCCTTGAAATAACATTGCTGTTTACAAATTATTGAAAGCTGTTGTAAATCTCTGTTTCGTAATAACCTTAGCTACCAAGGGTCCAGGTGACAGGTGTGCTCCTGAGCAGTTTGAATGCCTGAGTGATCGCACCTGCATCCCAGCCAGTTACCAGTGTGATGAAGAGCCAGACTGCCCTGACCGCTCCGATGAGTACGGCTGCAGTAAGTCTCACATCAGCAGATGTCTGCACTTACAATCTTTCTTTCTTCCACACACACATTTCTCTCTTTTTTTTCTCCCTTGTTGCATTTTTCTTTTTTGCCCCTCCTCTATAATCACCCTGTGAGTTCCTTTGTATTGCTGTGACTAATTTCCACTGAACCAAGCTCTTTTCACACATGTGAGACACTGAGCTTTTTGTGAGGAATCCATTCCTGAGAACTGAAAGAGAATTGTCTGTCCGTAGAAGAGAATTATATTTCCTCTGACTTTTAAGCATTTATGAGCTCACTGAATGGGCTAACTCCAGTCTCATGCCAGCTTTTTGTACATGTGCATTTGATGAGCAACTCAATCAGTTTTCATCTTCTTGAAACTTTACAGCTCCTCCCTCTGTGACTAGCCCTCCAGAGGAGTCCATTCAGGCAGCGAGGGGGTCAATAGTGACATTCACTTGTCAGGCAGTAGGAGTACCTACTCCCATCATCACCTGGAGACTTAACTGGGGACATATTCCTGTCAGTGGCAGGTGGGTATCACATGAAAGTCTCAAACAATGACTTTTTATTCACCAATACTGTAAGTAAATGTTTTATTTAATTTTTATTAGACGTCTAGACACATAGAAAATGTTGTCAGAATAATCAGAATTTTCATTAGGACTCGTCTTGTATTAAATAAATACTTTTCGTTGCTACACTAGAAGAAACACATGTTGCAATGTGGCAAGATTTCAAAAACACATATGCTTCTGGTAAAAGCCTAATTGCTCAATGACAGATGATAAAATGACTATGACTTTGTCTTTTGCCCATTATCTCACAATTGCAGTTAGACCTATGATTTCAATTTCTGGGGTATTTGTGTTTCAACTATGATGTCTAAGACTGAAAATAATTTCCCTGAAGTTGCTTTTTCAGAATGTTCATTCTGGGTGTAGTCTTCTGTTTGTGGTTAAACAGTTACACCAGAATTTAATGGGCTTTTGCACATCTTGGAGTGAGAGTGAGAATGAGAAGGCCATCCAATAGTTCACATGGATGTAAGTAGGCCAAAACATCATAATCATCTTCTTTGTATTCCCAGGATCACCATGACCAGTGAGAATGGTCGTGGTACTCTCACCATTCGAGACGTGAAGGAGACAGACCAGGGAGCGTATACGTGTGAGGCCATTAATGCTAAAGGCTTAGTATTTGGTATTCCTGACGGAGTGCTAACTCTAACATCAAACCCGAACCCAGGTACTGGCTCCTGGATTAGTTGTTCATCATCACAACTTTGTAAATCTACACTTGCCAAGATTATTACTTAATTGTGATTTGTTTTCTTCAGGAGATTGTCCTGATAGCCAGTTCAGTGTGAATGGTCGATGTTTGCCCTGCTTCTGTGCTGGAATTGTCAAGAACTGCAAGGCCACTGGCCGTTACCGCAATCAAATTGGTCTACGTTTTACTGAGGAGGAAGACTTCAAAGGCACTGATGCATTAATATTACTACTGCAACCACAAAAGAGAATCCAGCTGTTAAAATATCAATTCAAAACAAATTTTAAACATTTTTATCATCAGCACAAGATTAAAACAAATGAATGAATGTTGTTTGTTTCTGGTTTCAGGAGTAAATGTCTCTTTCCCATCAAGACCGGGCACTCCCCCTCTCTCCTCTACTCAGCTTATCATCAACCCTGAGATGGAAGAGTTCCAGCTTGTTGACCTGTCAAGACGTTTTCTCAACCTTGACTCCTTCTGGACCTTGCCTCGCCAGTTCCTGGGCAACAAGGTAAAAATGAAGATCCTTAATAGCTCAGTTCACTGACATAATTTCTTATACTTTAAATTAAATGTTTGAGACCCACTACATTTATTTTTAGATTGATTCGTATGGAGGGTCACTCAAGTACAAAGTGCGTTACATACTGGCCCGTGGTCTGTCCGAGGCTGTGGAGAAGCCAGATGTAATTCTTGTTGGAAATGGGCGCAGGCTTGTTTACCGAAGAGGTGGCAGCACTCCTGCCCGAGTGGTAAACCAGAAAGACATCAAGTTTACTGAAGTAAGTCTTTGCTTCAGAAGATTTTAAAAAAGTACAGATTCTACACTTTACAGTAACAGCATCTCATGACACTCCCAAGAAAAAAATCCAAAGTAGTTGTCATACATATAAGAAAGCATCAATTTTATGGAAACATAAACTACTGACTAAATGGACCTTAAATGAGTATTTGCATTAATCAGTTAACCTGTATGTTGTTGTAGGAAAATTGGCAGCATTCTAATGGCAGATCTGTGAGCCGTGAGGAGCTGATGATGACTCTGGCCAACCTGGACAGCATCAGCATCCGCACCATCTATGACAACCACATGGTCAGCGTAGCCCTCAGCGATATTCTTATGGATACCACCACTGTAGAGTTCAGTACTCAGGGCCATGCTAAGGATGTTGAAGAGTGCAGGTAAGAAAAAAATCCCTCAAGTAAAGATGCCAGCATGACCCTATGTGGGTTAAATGAGAAGTGAGACCCTTACAAACTGTCGCTTAGCAATCTAAACAAGTATAGTTGTGACTTGCACGTGTATGTTTGTGCTGCACAGAAAACATTAACATTTGTGATGTATATTCTGTAACAGCATATGGAACATGTTTTGAAATTCATTAGAAAAATGTGTTTGCTGTTTCTTGATGGCAGTGCCCCAAATTGTTGGATGATGTATTACTATGGCATTTCATTGCATGTTGTTCCACCTCTGTTTACAATTTTCCCATCAGTGTCTGAACTGTTTGCTCATCATTTTCAGATGCCCTCCAGGATACACTGGCTTGTCCTGTGAGATGTGTTCTGCTGGTTTTGAGCGTGTACCTGAAGGCTCCTATCTTGGTACCTGTGCAGGTTGTAACTGTAATGGACATGCCAGTGCCTGTGATCCAATCAGTGGACACTGTCTGGTAAATGCTTATGATCAGTCAGTCATGCATGAATTCAATTTTAAACAGTTTGACTTAGACTTGTTAAGTACTGTTTGTCTTCTTCAGATACATGTTGAGAACTTGACTTATTTGCTTTTACTTGAAGCTAAATAAGATATCCAGTAAATCACTGTTAAAAAGTAGTACATATTAAACTAATATTAAGAGGTGTGCTACACTTTTTCCCTTTAGAAAGACCTCACATCCACTCGCACTCTTAACAAGAGGGAACATGTTTGATAAAATGTCAAACTTTTCATACACACTATTGTGACATCATGGTAAGAGAGTAACTGGAGTATTCCCATTACCGCAGAGCTGCCAACACAACACCGAGGGCCCACAATGCGATAAGTGTCGATCAGGCTTCTTTGGTGACCCAACCAGAGGTCGCCCCGATGACTGCAAACCCTGCCCTTGCCCATATTATGAGACCTCACGTCGGTAAAGTCACTGACCCACTCACACGCACACACCCACCCCCGCTCCACACAAACACACATACACATACACACATTTGCAGTACAAATGGGCACACATACCAGATGGACCGCATACCAGAAAGGGCTTTATTGGTGTGTTTTTTTCTTAAAGATACTTGAACACTGGTTCATTCATTCACATTGCTACCCATTAGGCCCCTGCTGAAATATTAACCTGTGGGTCTTTCTTTTGGTTTTGTAGGTTCTCTGACACATGCTTCCTGGATTTTGACCATCAGGCAACCTGTGATGCCTGCAGGCCTGGTTACACAGGAAGACGCTGTGAAAAGTGAGGGAATACTTAATAGTTTTGACAGCTTTAACAGTGATATGATTTTTAAAGGGGCGGCTATGGCTCAGTAGGGAGAGCGGGTTGTCCAGCAGTTCAAATCCCAGCTTCTCATGTCCACCAAAGTGTCCTTGAGCAAGACACTGAACCCCACATTGCTCCCAGTGAGTGTCACTGGTGTATGAATGGGTGAATGGAAAGCAGTGTAAAGCGCTTTGAGTGCCATAGGGTAGAAAGACGCTGTATAAGTGCAAGACCATTTACCATTTAAAAATAGGATGTCAGTGAAAGCATGGTTTTGCTGTTGTTTAGGTGTGCTCCTGGTTACCACGGGAACCCCCTTCAGCCTGGTGGAAAATGTGTTCCTAACAGTGAGTATTAGATCAATAATTATACCAGACATATTTTAAAGTCCCAGTTCCATGTAAATCTACATAGGTTGAGTCTGTATTGTTGTACAGCTTGGTTATCCAGTGATATGACCACAAGGAGGGCATAACCCTGTGTAATGATTACCATCAGGCCTTTGCCTCTAGAGTTACAGTAAAATGGAGTATGTGGTCATGGTTCAGGTATGCAGAGTGGCTGGAACATTCCCAGGTGCACTTTCCTCCACATATGTCATCTTCTTTCCATTGCAGCAAGCTCCTCAAAGTGTGATAACAGAGGAACCATCAGCTCTAGCAGCAGGCCATGCAGCTGCAAGGTATTGATAATGAACTGTAAAATGCAATGTAAATAGTATATGTTAGGCATATATGACAGAATATGAAGTTTATCTGTGGTTAGCAAGGCTGACATGGTTTATATATAACAAATGAACTATGTGCATGTTTATGCTATGTATCTTGCAGAACAATGTAGCAGGCGCTGTGTGTGATGAATGTAAACCAGGGTTCTTCCACCTATCGGAGGCTAACCCTGACGGATGTCTACAGTGTTTCTGTATGGGTGTCACTAAACAGTGTGCCAGCTCCACTTGGAATAGAGATCAAGTAGGTTGCCAAACTATGAACAGTAATAGGAGGGGTGAATATTCTTGGCATCAAGGTTTTACTCCATGTTTGTGCAGCCATGCTGCATCAGCAAATTCATATTAGATGCTAAATAGTGGGATGACAGTGCGCAAACAGTTATTGTGCTGAAGTGCATGTAAATCTCAGTTCACATCTCAGTTAGACAAAATGTTTGTGTTCTCAGGTGCGGGGAGGAGTGAATGGGCAGCTCTTTACCCTCTCCAACAGTGCCAACACTAAAACTATTTCTGAAGGCATCACTCAAAGAGGCTCTTCTGAAGTTGTCTACCGCTCTTTCTCCAATATCCCCAATGATATTTACTTCTGGGTTCTGCCTGAGAGTTTCAGAGGAGATAAGGTGAGAGAAAATCAAAAATAAGATAAACAAAAAGGGGGAAATAGTCTTAATTATTCTTGATTTCTCTGCTCTTTCTGTCTCACTCAGTCATGCCTCAGCATGTTGTCAAGTGAAAAGGCTGCACTCACCCACACAGCAATCTTTCCTTGAGCCATAGGCTTGAATTAACAGTCATGCCTGACGTGGCTGTCTTGTGACTTCCCCAACAGAATCACAGGGTGAAATACCTTTCCACCATTTGACCTCTTAGATGTTGAGACGAGTTTCTTTTTAAAATGTTGCTTCCAGGTGACAGCTTATGGTGGAGAGCTTCGCTACACAGTGCGGTTTGAACCGCGACAGCGATCGTTGGTGATTGATGGTCAGCCAGATGTGGTTCTCCAGGGTAATGGCATCTTTTTGGAACACTACTCTCAGAACAAGCCCCTCCCACGTGTTTCTCAAACCATCACGGTGACCTTCAGAGAGGTGGGTTTTTCGTAGATAGCTGTGAGCTTTTTAAGCTAATCCTCTGAAACTTTTGACTAAGTTTTTATTGTTTCCTTTTGGGCTGACAGTCTGCATGGCGACGTGCAGATGGGCAGCCATGTACCCGTGAGCACCTCCTGATGTCTCTGGCCGATGTTACTGTCTTCATGATCAGGGCCACCTATGCAGACAATATGGCTGAGAGCAGGTAGAGTACCAGGTTCCTCTGAGTCAGACATATTTACTTTATGTTTGTGGACTAAAATAATACATGTAATAGCATATATGATAAGTGTTTGATTCAATTTTTTTGTTAAATAGTATTTCAGATATTAGAATGGACATTGCTGTGCCTCACTCCACTGGTAATGATCGTGCTCTGGAGGTGGAAGAATGCACTTGTCCTCAGGGATACAGAGGACCCTCTTGCCAGGTTTGCATTGCATTTACAAGCACAGATCTATTCCCAAACCTATCATCACTGGCTTCTCTGTGACAGTTAAAATGGTTTAGTCATATCTGGAAGACAATGCTGAGATACTCCTGAGCACGTTAGAATAACTCTATAAAGGTGCAGGCTCATTTTCCATTACAGACCTTGAAGGTAATTGCAGCCTGGCTAACTGCTACAGTAGAATAAAGACAAATTCACCCCTGTCAGCACTTGTTTTTCACCTCAGGTGTTTTTCCATGTCATTTTAGGAGTGTGATGAAGGTTATACGCGAACCAGCTCTGGCCTTTACCTGGGCACGTGTGAGAGATGTGAATGCAATGGCCATGCCAGTGGCTGTGACCTTGAGACGGGAGCGTGTCTGGTAAGTTATACTACTTTCCCGCTCTCATGACTTGGTGAGCATCAGACAGGCTTTGATGTCTGCAGTCAAAAGAACTAATGGTTTGTTGGCGAACCCGTGAAAACATACTGCCACTCGAAAGTATTTTACACTTAAGTCTTTTGCATCTCACTACTTCGGTTTTTGTGTGTCCCGACTGAAAGCAATGTCTCCATAACACTGCCGGGCCAAGGTGTGATCGTTGTAAGCCTGGTTATTATGGAAACCCTGTTACGGGTGGTACTCAGGCCTGCAAGCCCTGCCCATGTCCTGGAACAGCATCCAGCAACCAGTGAGTTCTTCCCTAACAAAAATAGTTTTGTCTACAGCTGGTATGGCTTACTTTTGGCAAAATGCTGTGTGGTTCACCAACTGGTAATCCATCTTACTGTGTACTGCAGTAGCAAAAATGCAGCCTCTATGTTTATTTATTATTACATGTTGCTACATTTTGCACAGAAAACTATGTAATTGTATGCTGTAATTGACTCTGCTTCCACACAGATTCTCATCAACATGTTATCTGGAGTCTGATGGTCAACCTACTTGTGACAACTGTCCTCCTGGATTCTCTGGCCGGCGCTGTGACAGGTACGCCCCCCTTTTTTCTATTTTTTCTTTTCCACTTTGTCTTCTTCTCCCCGGGTTGTCTGTATATTGCTCAGTGGTTGGGGAATTGGGGCAGCCCGGCAGCCCAGAGAGCAGTGGCTGGCATTAGCACTTGCACCCATTGGTTTCATTCACAGGAAAGGGATATAAGCATGTCTGTTGTTCGCATCTCTTATTTTTCCAAAGCAGATACAATTTACCTATGTCATTTAAGGAATGGAAATCACCAGTCAGTACAATACATGTGAAGTTTTGCACTGCTTGATAAAATCTCTTTGGATCTCTTGGTTTGCAAATGTAAAGATGTTTGTTTCTGTAGAGTAATAGTTGTGGTCTTATAGGCTTGTCAGTGGTACAGTGGTATTCTATTTTTTGTGGAAAAATTGCCAAAAGGCAAACACAGTATGTCCTGAGGAAAGGTTGACATTGCCTTATAGCATAATTCTACTTTTTCTGTCCTTTCTTTGCTTATTGCTTCAGCTTTGTGCTTTGCTGGCAGCAAAATGTAAGGTGTTGGCTCATGTGATCTCTATCTGTGCACAGACCAAATATATCTTCCTGGTTTCTACAACATAAATGTAGATGTGGCATTTATGAGGACACTTATCTGGCTATTGAATCTTTGCTGCTCCAAGTGCAAAGATGGTGAGGTGACGTGGGTGATAGACACAAAATATGCAATATTTATTATTTGAAGTCTTCTGGATGCATCATACCTGATTGTGCTGTTTTGACATTAAGAGAAGAGATGCCAGCTGCAGACAGCTGTGGGGATCCCCTCCTGGACAAGCAGCTAGAGGGCTTCCTACCTCTGCGATGTGGAGCTGAAGCAGTATTCAATTTTAGCTGGGAGAAAGAAATTGTACCGTACGGCAGTGGAGACGATGATGAAGATTTTCCCACTGTACAAACAACTGTAATCCCAAAAAGGACTTTACTGTCTACCCCTGCTCAACAACAGACCATGCCGTACAGTGCAACAACAAGATCGGGAATTGTCAGAGTCACTCCTAACAGATCAGCACCAAGACTCCCGCCACGTTTCACAGCAAGCCCAGAGATCCGACACTCCAGCTTCCAGCACCTCCTCCGGACTTATCTCAGCACTTTTAACCAGCGGTTGAGCATGTTGGAAGGCAACACCCTTGATATGAAAGAGAGCATTCGTTCTATGGAAGCCCAGCAGAAGCATCTCAGCTCGCAGCTAAATGAGCTCATCGCCGTCCAGTCCATTGCAGAGAAAAGCAAGAAGGTTAGTGAACTGGAGAAGAGCTACACAGACATGGAGGACCGTCTGAGCAGACTCGAAGGAAGGCTGGAGATTCTGATTGATGGCTTTACTGCTCTGGCTCAGGAGATGAACAAGATGAAACGTGCTAGACATATCTCACGTTCTCCTCAAGAAAGAAGAGTTTTGCCTTTATTATCTACACCCCTCCCACTCCCATTATACACAACACAAGAGCCCCCATACAGAATCATATCTACAGAAACACCATTAAGTAGTCAAGCCACTGTACCCAAAAGCATACCTACTCCAGGTCTCCCTTCAAACAAACCTACCACTACTACTCAGAGAAGTAAAAAACAGAAATCACCAGCAACCTCTAAACTAGTAAAAAGCAAGACAATACAGGTGGTTACTAGGTCACCTAAGAATCCAGTCTCAACAAGATCAAACATCACAAAGACTACTTTAAGTAAACCTAGGAATACTTCTAAATCCAAACCTCAAACTACAGCGAAGCCAGAGTCAAAGAGAACAGTGGGTAAGAAGCCTGCAGAGCCAGTTAAACAAGCTTCACATCAAAGTCAAAAGCAAGTCAAAAAAGAGTTAACAGTGACCAAATTTCAGCTGGAACCACCTTCTCACACATCCAGGCGGGTACAGCAGCAAAAACAGTCAATCCAGGGTAATAAAAACAAAGCTTTTAGATCAGATGCACCGGATCCAAAACGGATACGGCAAAGTGGACGTTCTCCTGATGGTGACTCAGTGAAGCCATTAAAGCCAATCAAAGTTAATCACGACAGAAAGGACACTTCTTCATCTGATTCAAGAAGGAGTTCTCGTAAGGACACTATTACCACCACAAAACCAACCAAAGCTACTACCGCAAAGAAGAAGTCCACCACAATTCCAATTGTAAGGATCAGGGCTACAACAGTAAAAAACAAACCCCAGGTAACAGCAAAAGCTAAAACTACAGCTGTAAAGAAGAAGTCCAGTTCAGCGATAAAAAGAAAATCATCAAATTCTGCTAAAAAATCTCGTGGGAAAGAGAAAACGAATCAGCATTCTGGTGTTTTGGACCTACTAAGGCTCTTACAAGGAGATCACAAGTCAAAACAAAAAAATGCTCATGATGGTTCTCTTCATGTTATCTTGGGAAAGCTGGCGATTCCTGTTAAAATAATTCCTGATGACTAGAAAATGACATGCTGTTACATTTCTCATTTCCTGTATTTATAAAGTACAGTATCTCCAAGCTCTGGTCTATGTATTTATGTCTGTTGCTCCAATTGCATTTATAAAACTTTTATGAAGGTAACACTTGTGTAACACTTGTAATGTAAGGAAGCCTTTCTAGATATTTAATGCCTTTTTGATGCAGTGGACCTGTATTTGCATTCTACATTGTGTTATTAACAGCAATCAGAGGTGTATTTTGTAGTGAGTTGTTGCACATTATACTGCCACGAAGAGTTATCATAGCATTAGTACCTCTTATGTACAAACGAGTGACAAATTTAAGTAAAAAAATCATCTATGGGCCAGAAGAACAGCTTCTGTTCTCGTCGGCATTCATTCTACAAGTTTGTAAATTCAACCAGAGGCATAGAAACCCATTCTACCAGAAGATATTCCCTCATTTAATGCTTTGACGATTGAAATCTGGTTCATGTGAAAGTCACTACATACAGTATAAGTCACATAATTTTAAATAGTCATTCAGTGACACTTCATACCCACTGGTGGAGACATACTGATTTATTACCAGTCTGTATATAGTATATGTCCATTTTAATATGACTAGACTACCTCAAGTTTTACAAGTATTACCCACAACCCTTTATTGGTTTATACCACACGATGTCCCCATCATGCCTGTTTTCTGCATTTGCATGGATATATCCTCATCAGTGTGCTATTAAGACAATATTAGCTGAAAATAGTTTATGTATGCTGAATATTTTGGTAAATGACTCCTAACATGTCACACATGTTGACAGTGGCTTCAGATTGTAGTATAAATGTCTGGAGATGCATGGTGTTTAACGTACATCGGAGGGAATTTAATGGTATTCTTCCAGTCTAAAACATTACACCTTTAAAAAGAAGCATCGGCATTAATTAGTGAAATAAAAGCAAAAGCTTTTAGATCACTAAAGAACCAAGAATCTTCACACTTAGAGGCGTGAGGAGCATTTTTGTTTGTGGAAAGTCCATGTACATGTGTAAGGCTAGCAGAGAGCTCTCTTAGTGGCCACATGTGAATATGATCATCATACTGTAGGAAAGGATAACATTTTCATCTCCTGTTGACAGAATGTTTGGATTAACAAACAAATCATCATTACCACTCTAGTCAAAGGGTTTGTTTATTAATGAACAAAATTTATATTGTAAGCTGTAAATAGAATCATCAGAGTACATACAGTACAATATGACCAGTTTCAACATAATGTCTTTATATTTTTGTTGATATTGCTATATCATAGAATGTTTACTACTTGTCATGTTATTTTCTCTTTCAAGTCTATTTTTGTCCCATGTATTCTGTTTAAACCTATTCTACTTGAAGGACTGTTCTGTGCACAGTCAAACCTACTGTATTATGACAAGTTAGATTCAATAGATATTCTATAAGCAAGATTATAGCATGAAGTCCTCTCGCAGCAATGGGTTGGCTGTTGACCTGCGGACCTGCCAGAGGACAGGTGAGGTAAGACTGACAGCAGCTGTTTTCAGGGAGTAGGTCAGCCTTTGCTTTGGTGGCAGTGCCAGTGCTTGCTTGGGTTACAGGCATATAACTTTATTTTACCACTGTTTTCCTCATCAGCTAGACTCTTTGTCTTTGTCAGCTATGCTCCGTTCTGCTTTGTTTTCATCTCAGGATGATGTTGAGGCTTGTCTTGTATTTGAAACATTTCTCTTTCTGTTGAAAAGTGCTTTCCATTTCTGCGGAACCTCACTTGTGTTAGAGATGGAATCAACATCTTAGACATGTTGAATGGTTTAGCAGTGCTTCATCCATCTCCATTTCCATACTGTCATATCTTTTTTTTTCTCTTTGGGAACCCTGTGTAACCATGTACAATGCAATGTGGGATAATGTGGGGGTGTTTGGGTGTTTTTAAGTTGTGTTCATATCATTAAGCACTGTACAGATGTGTCTTGTCCAAGTCACTCAGTCTTTTCACGTCTCCTACGGGTCAATAAGGCTCCTCAGAGGACAACATTTATCAGAAATATTGCCTCATGCAGACTTTCCAGCCTCCTACCTCATTGTTCTTTGGGTCAAAGAATGTATTCTCTTTGACTGGAAATATTTACTCAAGAACATTATCTATCTATTTCAGATGTGCTCCCGGATATTTAGGCAACCCACTGCTTGGACAGAGATGCACTGCTGACAATACCCTCAATGGTATGTGTTATATATTAATACAGTGAAACAACGCATATCTGACACTTTCCAGAAAGTCCCAGAGAGTACACATCGCTAAGATGAAATTGACAAAATGAAGTGTACCTCTTTAGGTAAACAATCTCTGAGATGTACTATCCTCTTAACAGGTAACTGTTACAGCTGTGACCAAAGAGGAAGTGAAGGCTGCATCGGTGGTTTGTGCCACTGCAAGGTGAAATACAAAGACAGATTTTGTACCTACTTGCTGCTTCTAAAGTAGTTCATGTTTCGGTTGCATTGTATTTGACTGGACAACTCTCATAATGTGTTTCAGATGAATGTCGAAGGCCCATCTTGCTCCAGTTGCAAATCAGGAACTTTCCATCTCAGCCCGCAGAACAAAGATGGTTGCCTGTCCTGTTTCTGTATGGGTGTCACTCAACAGTGCTTCAGTTCCAACTACTACAAGGATGTGGTAAGAATGATGCTGCAGTTACATGAATCAGTGCTATTGAACTATAGGTCAATTAAACAGGACATATTAAACAGTTGGTAAAACAATGGTTAGGATTTTATTAGTGAGAGAGTATGGCCTCCCTTCTGTCTAGTAGAAATGGTTCCAAGCCAGTAAACTGCCCAGAGATCGACTTATATTTTCTAATGGAGACAATAGTGTGCAACTTCTTTCTGCCTGAGAACGTATCATCTACAACAGTTTATTTGTGCCCTTGCCCTTCAGCTGACATTTCTTTCACAAACCCTTTTTTTACTTCAGTGCTTTAGCCAACATTACAATTAGTTATGTTATTGAATTCTTAATTTTGTAAATGTTCTCTTGCAGGTGGCCTCAGTCTTTTCTCCAGGCAACTTCCAGGGATTCGCTTTGGTGAATCGTCAAGGCACCAACCGTATTTCTACAGGCTTCACTGTGGAGGTTTCCACTGAAGGCACTCAGTTGTCTTACAGCAACTTTGACTACCTGGGACAGGAGCCTCACTATTGGCAACTTCCTGGAGTGTACCAGGGAGATAAGGTCAGCTTCAGAGCAGACACACAAAGAAAACGAGTGTAGGTTACCAAAACAGGTGTATGCATCCTGGGCACTAAGGATGAATGCCATGTCCATGAAACCTATAGACCATTTTCAAACTTATTCTATTCTATTAATCTCTTTTTCCATGCTTCTTTCTTTTCAAGCAAAATTATATAATTTGCTTTTTTCAGTCCTTATGCTGCTGCTTTACCTCAAATTTTACATTTTGGTTATTGTTGACAGTGTAAAGTCTTAGCTTAACATGGCCTAATGCTCATTCATATTGTTGCACAGGTGCTTCACATTTTTTCCACTTTCCCTCTCTTTAGAAAGATTCTTTTTATTCTCGTGTGAAACGAGCAGGGCAGGTACAGTAGAGTCTGTCAGTGGATGCCATGCTGTGACTGTAGCCTTACGTCCAGTGTTGTCACGTGTGCTTGGCTTAACAAAGTACTGAATGTCATACCTCATATGTTTGTGAAGATCATATCCGTGTCTTAAGGATACAGATTGTGTTGTTTAGTTTATAGGCATTGATTTAGTTGTTTACTAGAAGCATGTGCTGTTGCTGCAGTCTGAGCAGCAGCCACTAAATGTCTTTTCAGCCTGACCATTTAAGTCTTAGAGCAGATATCACATGGGCATGAATGTGTAAATGGTTTGATCATTAATGGTCCATTAAAGAGCTTCATAACATTTAACTTTGTTCAAATAACACTGCCATTGCCCTCCCAAATACCATGAGCTCAGTGACAAGGAAAGCGATCAAAGAGTTTGCTTTATCCACATCACTAGAGCGACTCATACTTGCCAGAGGAGCAGTTAAGGAAGGATGCTTCAATTTGGAACCTAATGGCCTCTGACTATAACGACCGACGAAGATCCAAACGAGCTAGTCAGGTATTTGGTATGCAGATATAGCAAAGGTAACACTCACAACTAATATCTGTGTGTGTTGTAAGAGGGCACCCTGATGTTTTGTGGGCATCTATGGAACGAATATCACCATTTGTTTATAGATGTAGCAGCATGAAGAATTTTTTTTATTGCCAAATGTGTGCATGTTTGTGAGTGTAACAGAGAAGTGATCTGGTATAAAAATGTTTCTTAAATCCAAGAAGGATTCTTAATACAGAGCGAGGAGGTTAAGCTCTTTTGGCTAGTTGTTGTTTGCATACAGCACATTTACACATCACAGATTTGGATAGAAATGCATGATGGAGCATGTTCACCTTCTTGATATACAGTGTGTCCATACATTTCAAAACCATAATCTATCAATGTAACCATGGTGAAGTATAGTCTATCTCTGGCACTCCACTTTCCACCTCCCTAGGGTGATGTCAGACAGCTGGATGACGAGGTCTGGGCACTCATGTCAAACTTCTCCCGCGGACGAGCTGGTTCCCCTCCATTCTTTCCCTCCTCATTTTCATCATCCTCCTCTAAATCCTCCTCTTTCTCCTCGTCTTCTTCGCGGTTCCCAACTTCCTCTTCTTCCTCCTCCTCTCGATGGTCTTTACGTCACCTGAGCCCCCCATCTCCTCCATCTGGTATCTCCTCTTCAGTTAAACCAGCCAGACCCCAAGCATACTCCCCAGGCCATGCCCCTCGTGTACAGGTACACTGTCAGAAACTAAAAAAACGTGTTTATGAGCCTCCCTATTTTTTGGCAATATCAGTGACTGCTTGTGTTTTTCTTTGGGGACCTGGCTCTGCTCCTATCACCAGAGCAAGAAAGCAGTGAGCACGACTTCTGCTAGTGTTTCAGGGAACGGCAGCAAGGTAGACAGTGGCATGACTAACGCATATGAGTTTTAAAAGGCCAACAATTATCACATTGTACCAGGACACTCAAAGTTGATTTCAGAAATTAATAACAGTATTGTTTTGAAGTTGGATGTGTGAAAATAATGTTGATTTTTTTTTTTTAAACTTTGCAAATGGAAAAGTTTACTTATCACAACACTGCACTGGGTAATTTTTGCCATTGTTAAGCAAATACCTCCCACTTAGCTGTCACAGGGTGCATTGTAATTGTCCACTGCCTCCATGTTTGAGTGCAACATTGGTTTTACAATAGCCTGTAATTACTGGTGTGTGCTTTAGCACAGTCTCTTTAGTGAGGCGCATCTTAAGCTGTCATTTTCCTCTTATTGACAGTGGAAGTTGCTGTTTTAGTTGTCAGACAAAGCACAGCATGCTGTTATCGATATGTCAGCAGCAGAATACACACTTCTAAAAGGGAACATGCACTTAAAAGAGTTTAGTCGCATGCCACAAATTTGCTTCAAGTGTCGACCTCACCCTTTCTTCACCTTGCTTGCCTGCCTTTGGTCCTGCTTGCTTGCAATTTCATGTAGTTGCTGCTTCTCTTCTGTCTTTCTCTACGGCTTTGTCTTATGCCTCTCCTTCCTCCTTTGCCTCTCAGTATGCTCTGGTCTACAAAGGTTTCAGCTTGAACCAGGATGATCTGCTCTACTGGCAGCTCCCGGCGCTTTTCACAGGGGATAAGGTAACTCTGAGAACTTGGCAAGGCTCCCTCAAGAACTCTGGTTCACCCCTGGAGGTCACAGAAAATATGCCACCCTTATTATTATGTACTTATAGGTTCCTCCACCCTTCCCTCTGCTCGTAGTCCATCACCTGTTTATATTAGCTTTGTCCTTTTGCTTTGTTCTTGTTGACTATTCCACTTGACCCTTCGTGTTCCTCAACTGAACTAAAAGGAAACAAGCAGGAAAGGGCTTGTTTCATGTAATCATGACAAGTAACAGCCCTTGTGGTCCAGATATACAGCATGTACCTTGTGGTATATATTAAAATAAGATCAGCCACAGCTTTTTCTGCTTGAGTTTCTACCTCACTAGTGGTTTATGATCATTTACCCCAGCAACCTGAATTACATTTACCATAAATGATATTGTAAAGTACATTCACCACGTTGTCCAATGTAAGTCAAAAAAAGATAAGATTAACATGGTAATTTTATTACTATAAAGGTTAAAACATAAGCTTGCATGGAGTGTAAGCACACACACTGTTACTCTGCTGGACATATGGTATTGATTTTTGCTCCTTTGATGTTCCTCCTTCATCATGGGAATTGCAGTTGTTTTTGACTTGGCGAGAGATCTAACACAGCTCCGTTGCTAACCTCGTTACAGGTGGGGTCGTACGGTGGCAAACTCAAATACACCATCTCCTATGTGGCCGCTCCGAGGGGAACATTACTGGATGACGCTGATGTCCAGATTATTGTGAGTATCCCTTTCCCACGATTAGATGTCTTTATCCATGGTTTTCTGTGTTTTTCATTCCTCCACTGGTTCATTTTATTTCTGTAGGGGAATGACATCACTTTGGTAGCTCGTCAGCCTTGGAATAGGAGGCAGCAAGGAACCAGGGAGACTCAGCAGTTTGAGATCATCTTCAGAGAGGTGAATGAACTGCACAGGCCTGTGGCCTTTGTGAACACGATGCCTTTTTATTATTTTGCAATAAAAAAAGTAATTGTTTATTTTACATTCTCATGCAGTAAACTACCATATCACTGCACAATGTGATTATTTGCCAATTTGTAGGAAAACTGGCGTCGTCCTGATGGCATGCCTGCCACCAGAGAGCACCTGATGATGGTGCTTGCTGACCTGGATGACATTCTGATCCGAGCATCCTACTCCACTGAGATGCGCTCCTCCAGTATCTCTGACATCAGCATGGAGGTGGCAGTGCCCAACTACAGTGGCTTGGCACAGGCCCTTGAGGTGGAACAGTGCCGCTGCCCACCTGCATACAAAGGACTGTCCTGCCAGGTAACTGCTCTGTTTCTTCAGATGCTACTAAAGCAAAATCACTGCTGGCATTGCTTGAAGTAATAATGGATTGAATGAGATGCTAAATGCCATTACCCTATACCAGGGGTGTCTAACGATTTCCAAAAAGGGCAGAGACACTACAGGTTTTTTTTCAGCCACTCACTAAAGCAGGTGTTTTCACTGAAGGGCAATAAGTGGGAAGAAATTCAGTAAAATCACCTGCTGAAGAGACTGGTTTAAAAAAAAAGTGCAGAGTCTCGGCCCTCCATGGGGGGGAATGAATGGATGCTCCTGCTTTACACCAGTGGTACAGTATTTATTTATGCTGTTGCTTTATATAAACCTTGATCCAGCATCTCTACTATGGCCTGTATACCTCTTTTGTTACTTTCTCTTATTTGCATTTCATCTTCTTGTACCATTTCCCTTGTGTTATGTCATTTCATTATATCTGTTTCAGGACTGTGCAGCTGGATATACGCGCACTGGAGGAGGTTTATACCTGGGTCACTGTGAGCTCTGTGAATGCAATGGACACTCTGACTCCTGCCACCCTGAGACTGGCATTTGCACTGTACAGAATATCTGATTAGTACATCACTGGTATTGTTGTTGTGGCCATATTACTGCAATCTAACAAGAAGTTTCTTCTTTCAGAGCTGCCTACATAACACCCAGGGTGAGCTCTGCGAACAGTGTGCCCCTGGTTTCTTTGGCGACCCCACCGTTGGAACTCCAGAGGACTGCCAGCCCTGTGCCTGTCCTCATACTGACCCAGACAACCAGTGAGTACTGGCACAGATACCAAGACCTCACATTCCACCTCCATTTATAGTTCAAGAATAGTCAGTGTTGCTCTTTGTAGCAAGTTTCACTTTGATAACACACAGCTCTGATCCATTATTAATATGTTTAGTGCTGTCTAACATGAAATATTGCACATTTTCTTCCAGTATAGTAAATGATCTGATTTATTTACATACTTCAACCTGTCAGTCAGGGCAGTTTGTGCAGAGAAACCATTGACATTAAACAATTAACATCCTTACTCATGTAACAGGTTCTCTCCTACTTGTGAGAGTCTTGGGAATGGAGGCTACCAGTGCACTGCTTGTCAACCTGGCTACACTGGCCAGTACTGTGAACGGTGAGCTACCCGGCATATTTTACTGATGGTTGTTCAAACATGTTTTTGTTTATTTTTGTCAGGTGAGTTAGTTCTGTCCTGTTTCAGTCACACTAAGTTTCATCCTGAATGTCTTTCTGGGCTTTTCTTATCAGTTGTGCTCCTGGTTACGTTGGCAACCCACAGGAGAGAGAGAAGTGTCGACTGTATGATGGTATCTCACTTAGACATACAGAATCCTATTTTTCAGTTTCTTTGAATATCTTAGATACAGTGTTCCTAATGAGTTTTTTGTGAATTTTACTTTGCAGCTGCAGCCTCCTTAGTGGTACAGGTTTACCCAGACAGGGTCCTGGCCTCACCGGGTTCACCTGTTACTCTGCGGTGTCAGGTGTCTGGCCGTCCTCCACACTACTTCTACTGGTCCAGAGAGGATGGAAGGCCCATTTCCAGCAGTGTTGAGAGACACAGACAAGGTGCTGTACACTCTTCAGCCATAAGCACAGCACTCGTTTGGCATGACCATTCCTTTTGGACTGAAATTGCATAAAAGTCACTTATGTTTTTTCAGATATAATAATAATATTAATAACAATAACTGATTGGATTTATATATCACTTTTCAACTCTCCTTCCCAAAGCACTTACACTGAATCCATTATTCATTCACTCCTGGTGGTGGCAAACTACGTACATCTGTAGCCACAGCTGCCCTGGGGCAGACTGACAGAAGTGTGGCCATCAATTTGCCACATTTGACCACCACCAAACATTCATTCCCATTTATACAAGGTAAGGTGGGTGAAGTGTCTTTCTTAAGACTGGGATGGACCAGGATTTACACCTCCATTCCTCCGGTTTTTGGATGACCTGCTCTATCTCCCGAGCTATTCAGGATAGACTAGACATGATCAATAATTGCATACCTAATTACGGTGTGAATATAACACTTCTTGCTTTTCTGTTTGTGCAGGTGCAGAACTGCACTTCCCAAAAGTTCTGGCAAGTGATGCCGGCGTCTACATTTGTACCTGCAGAGACCAACGAAGCACCAACAGGAGCCGGGCAGAAATTGTTGTCACAAGTGTGTAGAGTCACTTCCATGTTAAGATAGTTTTTCCTTTTTCTATTTAAAATTTTACGTAGTAAAATCCTACTATCTGCTCAGCTAGGCTTTGTTTGAACATTGGCTAAAACCTCTTGATGCAGTGAGTATGGTGTGTTTATGTGGGTAAATGTTTTATTCTGACATATAATCTGTTTGCCAACAGGTGCCCCATCTAAACCCATTGAGGTGACAGTCGAGGAGCCTAAAGCCCAGACTGTCAGAGTCGGTTCTACTGTCAGTTTCATCTGCACCGCAAGGAGCAAGGTAATGCTTTTTTTACCATGTCATCACGAGGATTAAGGGGTAGAAAATGGATGGATGGATCTCTTGCTGTATCCATTGAATTCATTTCCTATTCTAATCTGAAAAGTTACGCTCAAATTTCCCGGCCTTGTCTAGGAGAATAACTTGCATTCTGAATTTGTGCACACATCTTCTCACCCCTTACAGTCTCCAGCCTACACCCTGGTGTGGACCCGGATAGGTAATGGGAAGCTTCCTAACCGGGCCATGGACTTCAACGGCATCCTGACTATTCAAAACGTCCAGCCTGAGGATGCAGGCGTGTACGTGTGCACGGGCTCCAACATGTTTGCCATGGACGAGGGCAATGCCATCCTCTACGTGCCAGGTTTGTGATCCTCGGCACAGCATTCCATTACCCATCACCCTCTGCCACCCTACCAGCTCTGGCTCCTCCGTAGTCCCATCCCCCCTAAACTTGAGCTCTCCCTCAGCTTGGAATGGTGCATGCCTCTCTGTTCGACTGCCTTTCACTCCATTCACTGTGAACAATAAACTGTGGGTTAACAGCAAAATAAGCTTGCATTTCTAACTCCTACTGCTTTTGCCCTCTGCTTTAAGATTCCAACATATAAACTATGTTTTATCATCATGCTTCTAATCAGCCTGTTTCACTCACTGCCTTGTTTGTGTCTAATCAGTGGAGTTTTCGGTCTTTTGTCAAATAATACAGCTTGTGGGTCTAGTCAAAAATAAAACTGTTGCTTATAAATAACGTGGGGTTAATGCAATTATATTTTTTAAGGAAGAGTTGTGACACATCAATACTAGGCCAGATGAAAACTCTTGAGTAATTTGTGGGTAATGCTTTCTGCCAACATTCTACTGAAGCTCCTGCTATTTTTCCACATTCTTTTTTTTTAATTGGATTGGATTAATTGGTGGTGGTTTGGTTGCTTCTTGGTTGATAGAGTGGCTGCAGATTTCTGCTGCTGTAGGTTGTACTAGCAGGTGTTGGATTCTGTTGCCTGCCTTTTGACTCTGGGCTCCTCGGGTCTCCCCCCTGCCTGAGCTGTAGTGTAAAACGATGATGAGGGTGTGGACGCAACCAAGGGTGCTGAAACTGTTCGAGTGACATTCAAAGAGGACTTCAGTGTAACAGTGAACAATAAGAGGAAGCAAGGACACTTCTTTTTTCATGTTTTTTCACTCCATCCAGTATTCCTTCCTGAAATATCTGCTGTGTTACTCTCCTGATCATCATTGAGATCAAAGTGGTGCTACTATACTCGTAGATGGGTAAGATTCAGTTTTTTAAAAATGTCCAATGTCAGCAGCAGTCCTGAGTTACTTATTTGCTTTGATTTATTTGCCATATTTAAGATCTGACTTGAAATACAGAAAAATGTTTTATCAATGATCATCTAAAGTTGTACTATATTATGGTCTTAATTACAATCTGTATGTGTTGTTGGCACATTTGCTTTTTTGATCGACTGAAATATGATATTCTGTCTGAACTATCACCATGAAATCAGATACATCAGAAATGTTGGAATTGTGTTTCTTTTTTGTTTTTTTATTGGAATTGCCTGTGTGATGCAATTACTGTTTATGATGTGTGTTTACATATGGATAGACTGACAATAATGAAAAGATTTCACGTATTTTTGAAAAGTGCATATATTTTTATATTACAGTATATCTTTGATGTCTTTCACCTCAGCAGCCAAAGGTCAAATTTCAAACTATTTTATAGATCGCTTCCCCCTCAATACGTGTTTTGACTCTTCATCCTTACTTACTCAAGAGAATACTTGCAAATATACTCAAAGGTGCTTTTGTAAAAAAATTTGCTTTTGCTATTTTTTAATTACTTTCACTCAATTGATGTAATGTACACGTGTCACACTGTAATGTATATATCTTAACTGTGAAATATTTTGTGGAAAAGTAGAAAATTGATTAAACATATGACATTATATCAATGTGATTTACTAATTTATGAATGGGACTTGTATTATGGTCAGCCTTGGATAACCACAAGCTGTATGTCAGCTTTTTAACAAATGTTACACACATCATATGCTGAAAAGAAATTAGAAATGTTTCAAACAGCTTGTTGCCACTAACCTGCATGTCTTGTGTGGCTATTCTGCAGACCTCCATTGCTTTGTGTGCTCCTGTGCAGCTGATAATCATGCATTTAGTGTTATGTGTGTGCTTTTATTTTTACAACCATAATGTCTAATTTTTTTAACATTTGTATTCACAGGTCAAAAGGCATTTTGATGTTTTTGCTCTGTACATATGTATTTGCTTAGATATTAGCATGACATGCATGGTGGTCCTATTTAACAAACGAAAATGCAAAATTCATCAGGTAAGTATGTAAATGTTTTGCTTGTGCCTGAATTTAATGGCATCTCCCATCATTCAATAAAACCTACTATATAATAAAGTAGGAGAAGCAATGAAGAGCTGATAAATGAAATGTTTGTTGTTAAGACAATGCCAGCTAAATTCAAGTTGATGATTTTAGCATGTCTAAAATGTGTGTAATGCTTTCTTGAATCAATGGTATACTAAGCTGGCTCACATATGGAGGTGCATCTAAGGGAGATGGTGACTCAGTCAGCCCCAGTGGGAGGTAACCTGCTGTTACCCTGGAGAACTGACCTGTCAGTTTACCTGTCCCTTCCTCCCTCCCTTCCTCCCCAATCTCCAGAGGCCTCACAGACTCAGATGTTTTACACAGCCTATGAAATGTTTGAAGGACACAGAAAGTGTAAGTCCACACAGGCACGGTTTCCTCTCTGACTGACGGGCTCCCTGGAAGGACCCGCCTCTCCCTCTCTGTATCATGCATGCACTCATCTTCTGCAGCATGGATATACTGGTGGACTGGTAACGTCTATGTACAATCAACCAAGCAGTGGCTGCAGACACACTCTACGTGCACACACACTAACATGTTTTCCATATATCTAATGTACAGTTAACAACTTCTGGTTGTATTTCTATGTAAAAGTCACAGCTTATAGATTGTACATGAGCATTACTGGCTTCCACCTGACTCTTTGGGTTCCTCGGGGTCCATCACTGCAGGAAAAAGTGCATGGTCATTTCTTATGGGAGACTCCTCATGAATGTAGAGTTCACTTTGTAAGCAGTCACGGTTTTACTTTCATTCTAAATGCTGCCTTAAGAAATAGCAACAGTTATTGAACAACAAGCTGGAAATATTTGGAGAGTTAATTTTGACTAAATTCCTGTAAAGTAACTGGTAAATAGAAAAACAGGAAATACATTTACGGTTATTTATTAATAGATATTAAAGATAATGAATTACTTGTTTCAATAAAAATGCATTTGTTTATCAAATCAATGCATTGCATTATTAAATCAGTGGTTAATTACAAATGATTGAGTCTACTTTTTGCATCATTAAGTGCTAGATATCACCTTAGGATTTATGTGACCGTGTCTCCACATTCAAACACAGGAGATATCCCTATTTTCTCTCTGCACATTGCTCTTTCCTCCTTCTCTTCAGGAAACTTGCTGTACTGGAAAGTAGCAGTCATCTGGTCTTCAAACATCATACTGTGCTTAATACATCCCATAACACATTACTTACATTGTAGCTGACTGTGTATAGCAGGGTGGTGAGAGGGCTAGTTTCAGTGTACCTACAAGACAAATGGATGGACTGTACTGTAAATTATATGTGGCATTTTGCTACATAGAAGTTAAAAAAATGCATACTGCAATAAATCATGTAAATATTACGCCTATTGAAATATTTTGAATTTAAGTCTCAAGTGTAAAATGTGTACTGTGCCTGTTTTTTATTGGAGTGTTGGTATCAATAAGTTCACAAAGTTATAGTTTGGCCAAAGCCACAACAATCCCAAAGGTTTTCCGCCTGCTTAGATGGATTCAAACTCCCCCCTTCCTACTGAAAGAGGCCTTTCTTTTGCTCTGTCACCCTGGAATCATAAGGGATTGATATGAAGCTATCCGACAGCCAAACTGGCGCAGACATCAATATGCCCAGAAGCCATGCCAAGGCCTGGCTGCCACATCTCATCTGTATCGTCTACTCTGAGGATCTAGACTGCCAATGGCTGTGGTGGGGGCATGAGCAGAGGTCATCACATTCTCTCAGTCTGATCAATTCATTATATGAAATGCATTCCCAGAGCTTATTTCCATATTGCTCATGCAGAGGGTTTCAGACGAGGGTGTATGTTCCACATAGCAATAGAGAAGTCTGCACTACTGCACAGTTAAGCTTTATGTACTTCTGGAAAGTCTTCACTGTACAGTGCTTTTGACTTCTTTGTCTCCTTCTGTAGCAGCAGAAGGGGCCCAGCCTGTGGCTACCGTCAGTCCCTCAGTGCTGAATGTCCAGCAGGGACAAAAGGCAGAGTTTCGCTGCACAGTAACTGGAAATCCGACTCCTGCCATTGAATGGATAGGTATGACCTGTTTAAACCATAAAGTTTATAGCATGTGCTGCAGGGCTTGCTCAGCTAGACTGATCATCTGCATAAAAATTGTAAATGCCTTATGCTGTACAACCATATTCTACATAAACTAAGCCATTAGGGCACTTTTCTTGATAACCTTACAATCACTATGTATTGCAAGTGAGGAAGCTCTATAGTGGTTATGGTGTTGAGTGTCTGAATGGCTACCTCCCTTTAGGATGGGGAAATACATTCTGAGTTAGAACGGTTTCATTTAGAGTTGTTTGGACACCACTAATTCTCGTAGTTTACTTTCTGGTTACATATGAATAGACCATATTTATTAATTGTGATTAAAGGTGAATATTCTTGTCGTACAACCACCTTATAAGGCATGGATGCAGCATGTGGATAACTCATGTACTTTGTAATTAGTGCTTACTTCCAAACCATCAATTACATTTATATAGTAATGTGTATAGTAATAAACACTAATTGAGTAATAATTACGTATTATGAGAAACCATATATTTTATTGGAACAGTTTTGTTACGATTAGTTTTTGAATATGGCCATGTAAAATAAGGAATAGTAAGTGCTGTCTTCCAAAATACCCATGTTAACATGTATAATTTTGTGACTATTACCATACAGGGGGTCCAGGAAACAGAATGAGTTCTAGAGCTGTTATACAAGGTGGGGTACTGACCTTCACAGCAGTGGATGCAGCCGATGAGGGCGATTACACCTGCAAGGCCCTGAACACTCACGGCGAGCACACAGCACGAGTGTCACTCTTTGTCCAAAGTATGCTTTGCATTTCTGTGCATTAATGTGGACTTTACATAGAATGTGGAAACAAAATAAATGCAGTTGAGATTAATCTAATTTTGCACTGTCAGAGTCTAATCCGAGTGGCCTCGGCACGCAGCCCCAAGTCCAAGTCAGTCCCCAAAATGTGGAAGTCCATGAAGGTGACACCCTGAGGTTGTACTGCCGAGCATCAGGGTCACCCACTCCAAAGCTCACTTGGCTGAAAAACGGAGGTGTGGTCCCACCACAGGTGAGAAACTTATTGCTTTTTGGTGCCTGAATAAAGACTTTAACAAGATTAAAGCCATAATTTATGGTGTGCTATATCTCTGTCTTACACCTCAGGTATGGTTCCACTGGGTCTTCATCATACTGTTTCAGTTCTGATGAATATTTCAGCATTTTGACATGTTACTTTTATTCTTCCCTCCCTTCTGTTTGTCTCCTTCCTACCCTGTTCTGACGTTTGCTCAGGCCATTCCTTCTCATGGTTTCCATCAGTTTAAAAGCAACAGTCTCGATGTGTTACAGAGACGTATTGAGGAGCTGCAGGTCTGTCCATCTGTCCACTGTCTGTCTGTCCGGTGTTGTAGTTCACGATCGTTGTCCTCTAATGACCAAGTCTTCTCACGCTGTCAACTAAGTGCATGCATCGTAAATGTCCTTCACGTCACTCACACCTTGTCAACCACATTGTCCCTTTAGCACTGGAGCCAAATATATTAAAACCAACTAGCATAGTCTGGTTGAGTTTTAGTGTACTTGCTTGCAGTGCTTGTTTTTACATTGTGTTCTATTAATAATAGTACTCCATAAGTCTACGTTTTTTAACGTCCATTACTTCATCCCTGACCTCTGGCCTCTTAGTTCATTCATCATTCCATGGAGTGTATTAACAGGACTGGGTATACAGTACGTATTATAGGTATACCAGACATATTTTGCTCCATTCCAGGCACAGCCTCCTGCCCCCCAGCCTCCAGGGGGGCTTGGGTAAGTCTAGTTTGTGTGCAGCCCTCTTCAGCTCACTGAGGGCTCTGGGGCCTGTTTAGTTTTGCCTCAAAGAGCCACTGCGTTGTGTCAGCCTTTCCCAGGGGGAGCCGTACTCTGCCGTGCGACCACGCAGAAATTCTGTATGCTCTAGCAAATGGCTTGCTTTGAAAACTCATCAATGGGTTCAGACACACATTGAGCCAGGGCCCGCCTCAGCCACTGCTCGGTTTAGCCTCACTCATGGTTGACTGGGCTGGAGCTAAGCAGCTTTGTCTGTGGATGCCCCTACACCCCCCACGGATACAGTAATCCCTCCCAGACCCCCCCTTCTGAGAAGTTTCCAAACATTATAAAGCTCATTTTCAGCCTTGCTTCATGTCAGAGTACCAAGTGATGTAGTGTGCAAACAAGTCAAGTGTTAATTGTCTTTCAATCAGCCACTTTTAATGCTGTAATATTTGATGCAGGTTATTGTTTATTTTATTTTCCAGTTTGAGTTTTCATTCCAGATTATATGAAACATTTCTTTAGCTGTGCCAGCTCCAATCAGTACCTGCACTGTCAGTATAATAATCATAGTAAATGTACTGCTACTTATCATTACATATTAACACATAACCTCACCAGTCATTGTAGAAATTCAGTCACTGTTTTGTGCAACATTTTGTGCACAAAACACAGTGAAATCATCCATACAACAAACTTAGAAATCATAATCAGAAAATCAATTCAAAAACTGTAGTCTTAACAATTGTTGTCTTGTCCTAAAGATCTATGCTGTAGTGCTTTCTGTGTTGCCTTTAGCTAGTGATCACTTAATGTCATACTGTCAGCAATGTATTTGTGCTGTTGCAAGGAAAATGAGAAAGGTAAGTGATGTGCTTCATAAATCAGACTGTACATGTACATTTTAGTAAAAATCAATTTTGAAATGTAATGATCCATACATTGCCAGTCAAAAGTTTGGACACATATTTTCAGTGTTTGTTTGTTTTTCCTTTTGCATTTTTCATTTCTTTCATTTTCAACATTGGACATTAATACTGCAGACATGCAAACTGTGAAAGAACAAAAACAACCAAAAATTTAGCTTTGATGACAGCTTTACACACTCATGGCATTCTCTCATAAGATTCACAAGGTAGTCACCTGCAATGGCTTGTGTGCATTGTCAAGACTTTGTTTGTGCCATTTCTTGACACTCGGTTGTTACATTAAGAAATGAAGATGAGTCTGATAAATCTGGAAAACTTTGAATGTGCAGTGGCCAATGGCAGTAATGGAAATGAATTAAAACCACTGAAGGAGAAGGAGTCCAAGCTTATGAGTGGTAGTATGTACAGTATGATGAATAATAAAAATTCTGCTGAGGAGAGATTTGTAATTCTTTCTTGGTGTGTTTCCCTCAGGCCCGTATGGACCGCACTGACATCGGTACTCTGCTAATTCCAAACATCAGGATGTCTGATTCAGGCACTTACATGTGTGTTGGAAGCAACAGCATTGGATCCAACAGTGCTCCCATTAAAGTTACTGTGCTTAAAGGTGAGATATTTCAAGCATGGTAGCACTGTATGTAAAAAGGATTTGTATACCTTCTGCTTGCGTGACTCAGAGTGAGTCTTAATTCAGGTCATATGTTTGTGTCCATACAGCGGACCATGTCTCCTCGGTCGTCACAATCCAGCCATCTATAGCAGATGTTCAGGAAGGCCAGAATCTGGAGCTGAACTGCTTTGCTCCTGGAAATCCTCCTCCCCAGGTCACATGGACCAGAGCTAGTGGGCGCCTCTCCTCTAATCACCAGGTAGATCAAAAACATATGCAAGAAAAAAGAAGAAGACAGGTCTTAACCCTGGTTTGTAATGTGATGTCTGATATATTGTAGTGCATATGTTGGGACATGCATGTTATATGGCAGTGGTGGCCAAAAGGCTAGAGAAGCAGGCCTGTGACCATAGGGTTGCCGATTCAAATCCCCAGACCGGCATCACCACTGTGGGCCCTTGAACAAGGCCCTGAACCATTCAGATGCTCCCCGGGCACCGCACAGTGGCTGCCCACCACTCCCCCCGGGATGCATCAAAATTGGAGAAGAAATTTCCCCAGTGTGGGATAAATAAAGTCTAAAGACAATAAATTATAGATAGATAGA